>JASAND010009518.1:0-54716 GCA_030248195.1 Trissonchulus latispiculum | reverse complement strand
GGACCGTGGCCAAAATGGCCAAAAATCGATTTTTCCAAAAAGTGGCCATGTCTGGTATCAAATGAAAGCCCGTGGTGAGGCGAACATTTTTTGTCATTGGAGGACCCCTCCAAAGTGGCCCCAGCGCCTGTGGCGCCCCCAAATTGGGTCCGACCGGTCCAAAATGGCCAAAAATCGATTTTTCCAAAAGTGGCCAAGTCTGGTATCAAATGAAAGCCCTTGGTGATGCGAACATTTTTTGTCATTGGAGGACCCCTCCAAAGTGGATCCAGCGGCCTGTGGCGCCCTGACCAGGCTCCGGACCGGTCCAAAATGCCCAAAAATCGAATTTTCCAAAAGTGGCTAAGTTTGGTATCAAATGAAAGCCCGTGGTGAGGCGAACATTTTTTGTCATTGGAGGACCCCCTCCAAAAGTGACCCCAGCGGCCTGTGGCGCCCCGGCCAGGGTCCGGACCGTTCCAAAATGGCCAAAAAATCGATTTTTCCGAAAGTGGCCAAGTTTGGTATCAGATGAAAGCCCTTGGTGAGGCGAACATTTTCTGTCATTGGAGGGACCCCTCCAAAGTGGACCCAGCGACCTGTGGCGCCCTGGCAAGGGGTCCTACTTGGTCTGTAATCAAAATTTCCAAAAGTTGTCAACTTTGGTTTTAAATGAAAGCCCAAAATGAGCAGAGCAACTTTTGTAATTTATAAATATAACTCCATATCAAATGTTACGGTGCTGGTTGGCTTTTAATATAGCCTTCCTTCCTAAGATAACGCACCGTGTAAAAAGTTCTGAAAAGGAAATGAACATTGGCCTTCCCAGCCTAAGATAACGCTCCGTGTATAATGTTCTGTAGAGGCTATGAACAGTGGCCTTCCAGCCTAAGATGATGCACCGTGTAAAAGTTCTGAAAAGGCCATGAACAGTGGCCTTCCAGCCTAAGATAACGCTCCGTGTATAATGTTCTGTAGAGGCCATCGAACAGTGGCCTTCCAGCCTAAGATGACGCACCGTGTAAAAAGTTCTGAAAAGGCCATGAACAGTGGCCTTCCAGCGACAACGCTCCGTGTATAATGTTCTGTAGAGGCCATGAACATTGGCTTTCCAGCCTAAGATGACGCACCGTGTAAAAAGTTCTGAAAAGGCCATGAACAGTGGCCTTCCAGCCTAAGATAACGCTCTGTGTATAATGTTCGGTAGAGGCCATGAACAGTGGCCTTCCAGCCTAAGATGACGCACCGTGTATAAAGTTCTGAAAAGGCTATTAACAGACATTTTTCCGTTTCAGCAAATACATTCAGTTGAACTAGAACGTTTTCATCCAGCTTGTTTGCGGTAGCTAGCTTTGCTTACATTGTATATATATGCAACTTCTCTGACATGATTTTCTCTGCAGCGGAAAAATATATAAGCGAAACTAGGGGGGAAAATGCCCTCGACGGGCAACCAACTTGGTAGAATAGGGAAAGACTTGAATGTTAAATACACGGTGCATGGTTACAACTGAGATTCTGCTGAAGCGGAAAAATGCCGTTTCTCAGCGACTAAAATGACAGAAACCAGCTTTGTGCGCCGAATAGGGAATCTACTCGGCGACTAAAATGAAAGAAACCAGTTTTGTGCGCCGAATAGGGAATCTACTCGGCGACTAAAATGAAAGAAACCAGCTTTGTCGCCGAATAGGGAATTCCCTCCTTCCGCCCTATTCGCGCGAACTTTGAAGCCTGTTATGTGTTGCTTTGCTGAATAATGAGAGTGCTTCAGAATGGCAGAATTACTTCAGAATGCAAAACAACAGTTTTATCAAGCACTTACGTAAGTCAAGGTTTTCACAGACATAAATACGCTGTCTTCGATGTGTTATCAGAAACATTGAGAGCATATTGTATATATATATATATATATATATATATATATATATATATATATATATAGGTGTGCTCTGTGCTGATCTTGCCGAGAATTGATACATTCAAACATTATATGAAATGAAATGCGATTGATTGTATATGTTTTAGCACAAGGACTGTCGACCACAAATTGTTTAAACTGCATATATACTTATTGTTGCTTTCTGTTGGTCCTGCTAGCGGTTGTATGCATAAAATATTTACTGATCAGGTAGCTCAAAAAGAAATTAATCTAGCGCCACCCCAGCCCTAGCCTCCACGCAACCGGTACGGGAAATGTCATATTGAGCGCAATGCTTACGTTTGCAGTTCTTAACAGAATAATTACCTATATATTTCCTCCCGAAAGACGATAAGTTCGCGCGAATAGGGCGGAAGGAGGGAATTCCCTATTCGGCGACAAAGCTGGTTTCTTTCATTTTAGTCGCCGAGTAGATTCCCTATTCGGCGCACAAAGCTGGTTTCTTTCATTTTAGTCGCCGAGTAGATTCCCTATTCGGCGCACAAAGCTGGTTTCTGTCATTTTAGTCGCTGAGAAATGGCATTTTTCCGCTTCAGCAGAATCTCAGTTGTAACCATGCACCGTGTATTTAACATTCAAGTCTTTCCCTATTCTACCAAGTTGGTTGCCCGTCGAGGGCATTTTCCCCCCTAGTAGTAAATCGGGGTCGCTGAAAACGATGAGCATACTGCCTCTACCGTCCGAAGTGACCACTGGTCAGCATGGCTCCCGTGGTTCCTCGCCCAGGGTCAAAGTAGGGAAAACTCACTATAAACAGCATGTTTCGTGGTTTTAGTTGGGGGCACATATAGTAAATCGACTATGCTCGTTTAATGGGCGTATTGTCGAAACCGACGGAAGTGACCACTGGTCACTACGGTCTAGGTGGCCTATTGACCACTGGTCAAACCCCCTAAAACAGCGTTTTTCGGCGTTTTGGTTGGAGGCATATATAGTAAATCGACTATGCTCGTTTCAATGGGCATATTTTCGAAACCGACGGAGGTGACCACTGGTCTAGGTGTCCTATTGACCACTGGTCAAACCCCCTAAAACAGCGTTTTTCGGCGTTTTGGTTGGAGGCATATATAGTAAATCGACTATGCTTGTTTCAATGGGCATATTGTCGAAACCGACGGAAGTGACCACTGGTCACTACGGTCTAGGTGGCCGATTGACCACTGGTCAAACCCCCTAAAACAGCGTTTTTCGGCGTTTTGGTTGGAGGCGTGTATATAGTAAATCGACTATGCTCGTTTCAATGGGCATATTGTCGAAACCGACGGAAGTGACCACTGGTCACTACGGTCTAGGTGGCCTATTGACCACTGGTCAAACCCCCTGGAACAGCGTTTTTCGGCGTTTTGGTTGGAGGCATATATAGTAAATCGATTATGCTCGTTTCAATGGGCATATTGTCAAAACCGACGGAAGTGACCACTGGTCACTACGGTCTAGGTGGCCTATTGACTACTGGTCAAACCCCCTAAAACAGCGTTTTTCGGCGATTTGGTTGGAGGCATATATAGTAAATCGACTATGCTCGTTTCAATGGGCATATTTTCGAAACCGACGGAAGTGACCACTGGTCTAGGTGTCCTATTGACCACTGGTCAAACCCCCCTAAAACAGCGTTTTTCGGCGATTTGGTTGGAGGCATATATAGTAAATCGACTATGCTCGTTTCAATGGGCATATTGTCGAAACCGACGGAAGTGACCACTGGTCACTACGGTCTAGGTGGCCTATTGACCACTGGTCAAACCCCCTGGAACAGCGTTTTTCGGCGTTTAGGTTGGGGGCATATATAGTAAATCGACTACGCTCCCCATCGTTGAAGGAGCCGGTGGGGTGCGGTTAGTCTCGAACCGCACTTCTACAAAATGCCGAGCTGTCTCTTCAGCGAATGGGTTCACAGCGGGTAATCGGCGCTTTAACCGATCAGGGACTAGTGGGTGACAAACCACGAAAAAAAGTCGGCCTTATCGGAGCTGGAAACCCAGTAAGGTCTATTTCTTTCCATGAAACACTATGGTAATGTCTCTTAACGTTTCTCAGACCAATGCTACGGCGTTCCCGGCAGGCGACGCGCCGGCAGCTACTGCCGCGGTTCCGGCGAGAAATATGCGAGCGGTATACCGAAGAAGTCTTGCGAAGGAAGAATTGTGCTTTGCGTCATGGAACGTAAGAACTGCTATTGGTACAGTTCACCAAACAACCATTGCAGAATCCCTGAGCTGCTATGGCATAGACATAGCTTGCCTCAGTGAAACAAGGATAGCCGGTAACGGCTGTATCGACATTCAAGGTCTCCACCCTGACTCTAATAAATACACCGTTTATTACTCTGGACCTATGGACGGATCGGGTCTGTATGGTGTTGGCGTCGCGGTGTCTTCCAAACTGAGAAACTCAGTTTGCGAATTCCATCCAATCAGTCCGCGAATAGCTCGTCTTCGGATCGCTACGAAGCCACTCAGTCTTTCCATTATAGCTGCATATGCCCCAATAGAAATGGCGGATGGTACAAGCAAGGACGACTTCTACGAAGAACTCAGTTTTGCTATCGATTCTGTGCCAAGACGAGACGTTCTGCTGATTGGAGGTGACTTCAACGCACGTGTTGGCCCGCCACTTGGTACAGCTGAAAGACGATGTATAGGCCTACATGCGCTTGGCACTAGAAACGATGACGGGGACAGGCTAGCCTCCTTGCTCAGCCACTTTTCTCTGGTTGCTTCCAACACTTCATTCAAACACAAGGCAGTGCACTGCACTACTTGGCGTTCTAATGATGGTACAACAACTTCACAAATTGATTACATCCTGGTCAAACAGCGTTGGCGGTCTAGCGTGCTTGATAGTCGTTCCTATTGGGGCTGCTGTCACTCAAGCGATCATGCCCTAGTCAAAGCTAGAATTCGTCTGAAGTTGAAGATCGAACGAATACCGAAGCGAAGTCGTTATGATGTGGATAAGCTGAAGATACCAGAAACTCTATTGTCATATCAGCAGCTGCTCAGTGAACGACTGGCTAATATTAGTAACATCAGCACAGTTCCTGAAACATGGAATGCGCTGAAGGATGGTGTTACCTGGTCTGCTGAAACTTGCCTCGGAGCTGAAACTTGCCTCGGACTTGTCAGGCGACGTCAAACACCGTGGATCTCTGCGCCTTCCATCGTTGCTGCAGAGAATCTTCGTCGTAATCAGAGCCAGATGGATTCTCAGCAGAAAAAACGAGCAAAACGGCAGCTGAAGTCGCTGATTCGCCAGGACTTAAATAACTACTGGCAGAACCGGGCCAAAGAGATGAATCAGGCCATGCGAGTGGGCGATTCAAGGAAGTTATTCAGACTTTTACGCGAAGATAAAGGGTTGAAAACGGGCCCGAGTGAGCAAATCAATGACGGTAACGGCCAGCCCATCAGTGAGCCGGATGAAAAGATTCAGGAATGGAAGCGCCACTTTAGCTCACTGCTAAATCCACCTGTCAACAGAAATGCGGCACTGCCTCCCATGGACTTTGAAGGCTTCTACACAATGTCAACAGATCCTCCTTCGTTAGCTGAAGTAAAGAAAGCCATTCACTCACAGAAACGTGGCAAAGCGGCAGGAGACGACGGAATTGTAGCGGAACTACTTTCTTATGGAGGTGATGATCTGGCACGTAGCATCCACAGACTTTTAAATCTAATCTGGATAGAAGAATGCATCCCCAGTGACTGGAACACTGCGGTTTGTGCAGAATGCAGGAATGCAGGAAAGAGCTGTGCCGCATGAGCCAGAGTTTACGATGCTGCTGTGAAAAGTGTCCTGCTGTATGGCTGCGAAACTTGGTCCTTGAAAATAGCTGACCTGAAAAGGATTAGTGCGTTTGAGCATCGTTGTTGGCGCAGAATCCTCCGAATCCTCCCACAGGCGCATGTAACTAATGCCGAAGTAGGCGCCAGGTTCCTGCATACTGAGAATATTGGGCTCATCCTGAAAAAGCGGAGGTTAACATGGTTGGGCCATGTACTACGAATGCCGCAAAACAGGCACCCCCACGTAGTGCTAACATCAACAACGCCTCAAACCTGGCGAAGACCTCCTGGGCGGCCTCCCAAAACTTGGCTTCGTACTGTTTTTGAGGATCTGGACTTTTTGGCAGGCCACGTTGTTTATGGCCGTCGTTGGAAGACCGAGTGGCTATCCATCTGCGCCGACATGGCCGCTGACAGATCTCAGTGGAGAGGACTCGTTCGTGACAGTAACCATAGTGCTGGCTAGGGATGAAGCTATCTGTTGCCAGGATTAAGCAAGTAAGCAAGACTACGCTCGTTTCAATGGGCATATTGCCGAAATCGAGGGAAGTGACCAGTGGTCACCAGGGTATTTTTTAGGGATTTTTTTCGGGGGGGGCTTCCCGGGGGGGCCGACCCGGGCCCGGGGGGGGGAAGAAATTTTCGGGGGGGAAGATTTTTTTGCAAAAATGAGCCAAAAAATGGTATTTTTTGGCGTATTTTGCATGGTGAAACGCAAAAAGTTCTCAAAAATGCCAGGATTTAAGCTAAAAATAGCTATTTTTACGAAAAAATCTTCGCGCGGCTGCGCTCTATTTTCCGTATAAGTAATTATTACCGCTTAACAATTTTCTTTCTCTAAATAGAGTAAAGTTTTTCGATTCCAACGTACCTAAATCTATCCTCCTAATTTTTCTGGTTTATTTCTTCCTTTTTCATGATAATCGCGGAAAATTTATATATGTGCTATATGCTTCATAATTTTGAAAGTATATAATTCCTTCTATACTCTCTTCCATACTAACGGGTTTTAAGAAAACAAAGTTTTTGTAAAATTGGTCTTTCCTAGCTCTTTAGCTCACCCTTTTACGACTTATAGTCGTACTAAAGTATTTTACGACTGTCGTCGTACTAAAGTCTTTACGACCTATGTCGTACTAAAGTATATCTACGTACTATTGAAGCCGTACTAATACTTACTAATTCTTACTCTAGCCTAAAGTGTATATTTTGGGAATTATCTATGTATTAGCATGGAACTAACATTGAATAATGTATTATATTTTGAATGAAAATAGCTTTGTCATGTCTGCAGAATCTATCGAGTTCCTGCTTTCTGAGTACGTTTCAAAAATATTATTTAAGGAAGCAGCAGTGAAATTTGTTAATTTCATTCTGTTAAAATTTCATGTTTCATGTTTTAAATGTTTTAATTATCGAAATATTAGGGAATTGTACAATTTCTTACCATACCTATTGTTAACAGTTTTCAAAATAAGAAGTTTTTCATATTTTGGAACGAGAATAGTTTTTGTCTTGTCTTCAGAATCTATCGAGTTCCTGCTTTCTGAATACTTATCAAAATATATATATATATATATATATATATATATATATATATATATATATATATATATATATATATATATATATATATATATATATATATATATATATATATATATATATATATATATATATATATATATATATATATATATATATATATATATATATATATATATATATATATATATATATATATATATATATATATATATATATATATATATATAAAAAAAAAAAAAAAAAAAAAAAAAAAAAAAAAAAAAAAAAAAAAATATATATATATATAATATATATATATATATATATATGTATAGATATATATATATATATATATATATATATATATATATATATGTATATATATATATATATATCATAGGGGTCGCGGCAGCGACCCCTATAATATGTGTCAAAAGTCCCTGGAGACACCGTAAAATAAGCTGCGCAGAGGCTGTGCAAAATCCTGCGCAGATCCTGCGCAGATTTCATGCGCAAATTGTAGAGCACATCGAGTTTAGTATGTGTGCGAAGTTTCAGCCCCGTATCACTTTCCGTTAAAAAGTTGTGCCCCGGACCGGTTATGGCGGCGATGTTTTTTTTTCCGGTTTCTCCTATTTAATGGTCGTATTGTCCTGACTTTCCGCCTCTTTCACGTAATCTGCAGCGGAGGCCGGACCTAAAGGGGTATAGGGTCTGGTAGTACCCCATGCGCCATTTAAGAATCGCTACTTTTTTTGCGCCGCAGGTGCGCCACAGCGCCGCAGCGGCGCCGCAAAGTCGGCTCAGAGCGAAAAGTGACCATTTTTGTGGTCGCTGCGCAGCTCGAACGTTAAGAGCTGGAGCCGATTTCTTTTTAATTCAGAAACTACATATATTGAACTAACTAAATAGCTAAGTCTCGTTTCTCTATCACTTCCCATGCGACCACAGTGGCCGGTCAAAAATGGTGAAAATTCGAAAAATGAAAAATCGAAATTTCTCGCTGTGTATTCAACTTGGAAAGCTCAATTCTTTCATACAAAGGTTTTCTGGCACGGCGAATTGATTCCCGTAAGCAGTTTTGCCGTCGGACCCACCCATATTGCTGGGCTGGTTCCACTTTGCTGTCGGGAGGGTCAAGTCGGTACCGACTTCCAAGAACACCATATTGGACTGTGCATAGCCTCTCAAAACTTTGTCCATAGGGGTTTTCTGGTGCGCCCAGCTCATTTCCGGTGTCCGTTTTGCCGTCCGACCCACCCATTTTGCTGGGCTGGTTCCACTTTGCTGTCGGGAGGGTCAAGTCGGTACCGACTTACAAGAACACCATATAGGACTGTGCATAGCCTCTCAAAACTTTGTCCATAGAGGTTTTCTGGTGCGCCCAGCTGATTCCCGGAGTCCGTTTTGCCGTCCGACCCACCCATTTTGCTGGACTGGCTCCACTTTGCCGTTTGAAGGGTAAATCGGGTAGGCGGTCAAGTGGTCAAAAATAAAATTTTTCAAAAGTGGTCAAATTTGGTACCAAATGAAAGCCCTAAGTGAGCTGAACAACTTTTGTCATAGAAGTGCGTACCTAAAGTGGCTGTAGAGGGCTGTGGTAGGGTGGGGTGGGGACTTAGGCGATTTTGTGTCAAAAATTAAAATTTTCAAAAGTGGTCAAATTTGGTACCAAATGAAAGCCCGCATCGAACTGAGCAACTTTTGTCATAGAAGTGCGTACCTAAAGTGGCTGTAGAGGGCTGTGGTGGGGTGGGGTGGGGACTTAGGCGATTTTGGTTAAAAATTAAAATTTTCAAAAGTGGTCAAATTTGGTACCAAATGAAAGCCCGCATCGAACTGAGCAACTTTTGTCATAGAAGTGCGTACCTAAAGTGGCTGTAGAGGCCTGTGGTGGGGTGGGGTGGGGACTTAGGCGATTTTGGGTCAAAAATAAAAATTTTCAAAAGTGGTCAAATTTGGTACCAAATGAAAGCGCTAAGTGAGCTGAACAACTTTTGTCATAGAATTGCATGCTCAAAGTGGCTGTAGAGTGCTGTGGTAGGGTGGGGGTGGGGACTTAGGAGATTTTGGGTCAAAAATAAGATTTTTCAAAAGTGGTCAAATTTGGTACCAAATGAAAGCGCTAAGTGAGCTGAACAACTTTTGTCATAGAATTGCATGCTCAAAGTGGCTGTAGAGTGCTGTGGTAGGGTGGGGGTGGGGACTTAGGAGATTTTGGGTCAAAACTAAAATTTTTCAAAAGTGGTCAAATTTGGTACCAAATGAAAGCCCGCATCGAACTGAGCAACTTTTGTCATAGAAGTGCGTGCCTAAAGTGGCTGTAGAGAGCTGTGGTGGGGTGGGGTGGGGACTTAGGCGATTTTGGGTCAAAAATTAAAATTTTCAAAAGTGGTCAAATTTGGTACCAAATGAAAGCCCGCATCGAACTGAGCAACTTTTGTCATAGAAGTGCGTGCCTAAAGTGGCTGTAGAGGGCTGTGGTGGGGTGGGGTGGGGACTTAGGCGATTTTGGGTCAAAAATTAAAATTTTCAAAAGTGGTCAAATTTCGAGTCAAATGAAGGCCCGCATCGAACTGAACAACTTTCGCCATAGAACCACCCACCCAAACTTGCTGTGTCGGATTTATATACTTTCTTTCTCAACCGGATTAAACGACAGACTTAGGCCCAACACACATATTATCCCCTTTTGTGCGGAGCATTTTTGTTACTTGTATATATATATATATATATATATATATATATATATATATAATCTAAGGAAACGGTGATGAAAATTATTAATTTCATTCTTTTAGAATTTCACGTCTCATGTTTTGAAATGTTTTAATTAACGAAATATTAGGGAATTGTCCAATTTCTTACCCTTTGTTAACAGTTTTCAAAATGAGAAATGTTTCATATGTTGGAACGAGAATAGTTTTTGTCTTGTCTTCAGAATCTATCGAGTTCCTCCTTTCTGAGTATATACTTATCAAAAATATATAATTTAAAGAAACGTTGATGACATTTATTAATTTCATTCTCTTAGAATTTCATGTTTCATGTTTTAAATATTTTAATTATCGAAATATTAGGGAATTGTCCAATTTCTTACCCTATCCATTGTTAACAGTTTTCAAAATGAGAAATTTTTCATATTTTGGATGTCATATATGTTTGTTCACCACACTAATGACACTTTATGAGGCGACTGGCGGCGAAACTATCTTTCACTTATTTTGTAAAAGATTTTTCCAAAGCATCCTAAAGAACTTAGTTCTACACTTCTCCACTGATGAGCCGCAAGTGTTTGAACCAAGTCTGGCAGAGGTCGCATGCACTACTAATATAGGAATTTAATGTGTTTTTACGTGTACATGATAACTGTAAAATGTTGGAATTAGCACGAGAGTGTATTTTATTTATTTCTTTAATATTGGACGAGCTTCTGTTTTTGTTCACTTCAACCCAGAAATAAATTCCGAAAAAGGAAAAATAGTGGTACGTAAACTAACTTGTTTCTATAATAGTGCTGGCTAGGGATGAAGCTATCTGTTGCCAGGATTAAGCAAGTAAGCAAGACTACGCTCGTTTCAATGGGCATATTGCCGAAATCGAGGGAAGTGACCAGTGGTCACCAGGGTATTTTTTAGGGATTTTTTTTCGGGGGGGGGGCTTCCCGGGGGGCCCCCCCCCCGGCCCGGGGGGGGCGAAATTTTCGGGGGGGGGGGGAGATTTTTTTTCAAAAATGAGCCAAATAATGGTATTTTTTGGCGTATTTTGCATGGTGAAACGCAAAAAGTTCTCAAAAATGCCAGGATTTAAGCTAAAAATAGCTATTTTTACGAAAAAATCTTCGGCGAAGCCGAAAAATTTTTTTAAATTTGCCTATTTTTGGCAAAATTTTGGGCATCCAAAAAATCCCGGGGGGGGAAGCAAAAATCCCGGGGGGCGATTTCGGGGGGGGAAGGCATTTTCGGGGGGGGGAAGGTCAATTTTCGGGGGGCCCCCCCCCCCCCCCCCCCCTGTAAAAAATACCCTGGTCACTACGGTCTATGGGGCCTATTGACCAGTGGTCAAACCCCTTAAGGTGCTGGTATCGCTTTGTGTAAATTCGACCCTACAAGCTTCAATTCTTTATGAAAGTGGATGAAACTTTCCAAATACCTTATTTTCGTGCTCTTTAACATTCTGGAACCAGTCCCGGATTTTTAGGTTTAAAGATAAGAAAGTTTTGGTTTTTGCCCTTATTCTCTCAGTACATAGTCGCTACACCGGATTGGTTGTTATGGCTGGAAAGAAGGCACCAAAATGAACATTTTTGCTTTTACAACTTTTGAGCTACCTCTAGTGGTTAAGGCAGTATAAGCCAAAAACGATTTTTGGGGTCAAAAAATGACCATTTTTGACGAAATCAGTTTTTTCAAAATTACTGCCAAATCTTACAGACAATTTCGGCTAATTTATCCTCAATCGATACACCGTCCAATTGCGCATTTTATCAATACCTATTCGCTAGAGTTCGTTGCTTTATGCTAGGGAATTCGCCGAAAAACCATTTTGGCAAAATTGCGATTATATTGTTTTGAACATTGATTTCTCAAAAACTGTCCAATGGATTCGCGTGATTTTGGGCTGAATGAAAATTCGCCCTATTGCGGAGGGACATTTTTCTTGGTTTGAGCTAAAACATCTCCAGGTGTGAGAAAACTGAACAGAAAGTTGCGAAATTTCGTGTCATCGCGCATTTGCCGGACTTTCTGGAGTACTGAGACTTGTTGAGCCAAATCCAAAAAAATGTTCCTCGGCCCACATGTCCTTCATATCATGGCACAAGAAAAAATTTTGGCCGATTCTATAGTTTTGAGAAATCGATGTTCAAATGTTTTTGTTCTATATTCAGTCTATCAGATGTCAGTATGTCAGAAAATTTCTGCTAGTTTTATGCTAATTTTGCTAGCTTCGTAAGCTCATGTTAATGTACAGACTATAAGCTTTAAAACGATGTATAAAGCTCTTTCCAACTCCTAAAATTGCGAAAGTTATAGCGTTTCGAAAAATCACCACAAAAGCACTGCACAAAAGGATACCAACACCTTAATACAGCGTTTTTCGGCGTGTTGGTTGGGGGCATTTATAGTAAATCGACTACGCTCGTTTCAATGGGCATATTGCCGAACTCGAGGGAAGTGACCAGTGGTCACTATGGTCTCGGGGCCTACTGACCACTGGTCAAACCCCCTTAGACAGTGGTTTTCGGGGTTTTGGTTCGGGGCATATATAGTAAATCGACTGCGCTCGTTTCATTGGGCATATTGCCGAAATCGAGGGAAGTGACCAGTGGTCACTACGGTCTATGGGGCCTATTGACCAGTGGTCGAACCCCTTAAAACAGCGCTTTTCGGCGTTTTGGTTGGGGGCATATATAGTAAATCGACTATGCTCGTTTCAATGGGCATATTTTCGGAACCGACGGAAGTGACCACTGGTCTAGGTGGCCTATTGACCAATGGTCAAACCCCCTTAAACTTCGTTTTTCAGCGTTTTGGTTGGGGGCATATATAGAAAATCGACTATGCTCGTTTCAATGGGCGTATTGTCGAAACCGACGGAAGTGACCACTGGTCACTACGGTATAGGTGGCCTATTGACCACTGGTCAAACCCCAAAACAACGTTTTTCTGCGGTTTGGTTGGGGGCATATATAGTAAATCGACTGTGCTCGTTTCAATGGGCATATTTTCGAAACCGACGGAAGTGACCACTGGTCACTACGGTCTAGGTGGCCTATTGACCACTGGTCAAACCCCCTGGAACAGCGTTTTTCGGCGTTGTGGTTGGGGGACCTTACACTACCAAAAATTGGATAAGGACAAGTAGGAAAAATGCTCCTTGCAGTCGCATGAAAAAGTTAATATGAGCTATTATGGCCAACATTTAAACGTGCTGAGAACAAGATTTAAAATGTTTAATATGAGCCAACATCTAAATAAGTAGAGGACAAGATGTAAACGTCTAACATGAGCCGCTACGTTTCTCTTGGGCTCATATTGACGCAAATGAAATGGCTAATATATTTTTTATATACAAAGGCTTTCTTCAGATAGTCAGAAGGTTAGAACGGTTTGCATATGCAAGGATGGTATGGCTGGATGAAATCTCACTAGGTAAGTAAGTATATATCGTCTGTGACAGTTCTAATTTTTATTGCCTTATTCTGGTTTATATTGATTGCTTTTGTTAATAATTTATATACATGTATATAATAATATATATATACATACGTATAGTGAGATCTAGAAGCAACGTCGAAAAACAAACAAATGTTTTGAAGCGAAGTTGAAAAATCAGGCAATTCTGATTTTTGCTTAAAACGTATGCGCCAGTATTAATATTCAGTCTTTTCTGGCTAGGTTTAACAATGTCTGTTTAGAGGACACGTACCACAGGCGTAACCAAAGTGAGCGTCAATATGAGCCCAAGAGAAACGTAGCGGCTCATGTTAGACGTTTACATCTTGTCCTCTACTTATTTAGATGTTGGCTCATATTAAACATTTTAAATCTTGTCCTCAGCACGTTTAAATGTTGGCCATAATAGCTCATATTAACTTTTTCATGCGACTGCAAGGAGCATTTTTCCTACTTGTAAATCATTTCTGAGACTAGTTAAAGAAGAAATGAAATGAGTGAATAAATAATTCATAGAATGAAATTAAATTCGGTATGGAAGGGGTGGCTGCTAAAATTGTTTTAAATTGCTAAAATTTTTGACAAACTGGTCTATTTTGACGGACTCGATAGTGATCCGATTTTAAGATTAGAAAAGTGTTGACAATGTAGTTTTCTTGTTTTAAACTACTACCTTCTGCTAAGATTACCTCGTGGTTTGATTTTTCATAATGCAAAATGCTATTCTTGAGAAATAATCAGAAAAAGTTTTGGAGTAGGATAATATGGAGGGGGTGCGCAGTGCCCTCATCCTCAAATTGCCGTTACGTGACTGTTGTTCTATCACTTAGCCAAAAGGTCCTGAAAACATTGGTAAGTTTCTGAATAAGCCCAAGAAAGTCATTTTAACATTGTGGTGCACAGCAAAGTTGGGATTTTTCGAGTTTGACTGGTGACTAATTTTGCTTTCATGTTTTCTGTCGTGGGATTGTTTTCAGGAAGGAGGCTTCCGTCCGGGAGGAGCCAGTCTCCACAGTATGATGACTCCCCATGGACCAGACAGAGATTGCTTTGAAAAGGCCAGCAATGCAGCGCAACTTAAACCTGAACGCATTGGGGATGGCTGCATGGTAAAACGTTACAGAAGAGTACTGTTTGTGTGATACCAGCCTGTTGCGTTATAGCCTTGGTTTTATACCGTATTACAAGAAAGAATGTTAAATCTGATAAAGTATCAACTAAAAGTTGGAAATATAGAAAGATATTTATTTAAACTTTGCTTAGTTGAATGGATTTTATGTTTATTTCTAGTTTCTTTTCAGGCATTCATGTTTGAGTCATCGTTTAGCATGGTGGTAACTGATTGGGCCAATACAAATTCTCTGGATTCAAATTACTATAAATGTTGGCAGACTTTGGAGAAGCATTTTGATCCCAAATGGAAGCCGTCTCAGTAATTATAGATAATGGTTATTTCCTTTTTTTAGTATTTATGTATTTATCTTTAGACAGTTGTTTTGCTGTATTGTATGAATCGTTTACTTTGAGGTTTTTTGGGGACAAATTTTGAACGATGCTTATCTATTCTTTGGAGCTCAGAAGCCAAGCCAATTGTAATAATGTCAAACTGTAGCTTCACGTTTTCTGTTTTCTAACTAAACTTACGTATAACAAAACTAATTTCGGTTCTCTGGAACAACCTGTCGCAGATCGTGGGAATTCAATTTTTAGATGTTCTGCAGAATTACATAAAATTTTTCGCAGGATATCGGTTATACTCCTATTAAATCCTCCTCCATTTCCTTTTGAAAACAACTGACTGAAGGGTTATTGCAATCTAGATTTGAATTAGTTTTCTCAAGTTTGCCAAGCGATTACTTAAGGTTGTAATTACTTGGGCACTTTTTGTTTTCAGAAAGAAAATATTAATGCTCTGATTAATATAATGATGACTTCCTAACTCCAAATAAGAAATTAGTAATAAATGTTTTAACTTGATGTCCCCATTGAAGTTAGAAATCTGCAGTTGAGGCAGTTAAAAATGTGTTGGATAATTTGGAAAAATTCATTATATCATGATTGTATTTTATACTAATTTGTCCTCCACAAACAATAAAATGGTAAAATATACACGTATTGGAATGCATTTGGAATACAATGTGTAGTTGTTTGGGCTGTTGTACATTTTACGGGGACAGAAACCCCTGCAGTGCGTTAATTGCCTTCTTTCCACTTAAGTCAAAACTCAAAGACAATAGAGAATTGAGAAGGGTAGGTCAAAGGCAATAATCTCACCGACTGTCCCCGTAAAATGAATAAGAAATTGAAATCTGTCCCCGTATACTAAATGGACTTTAGGAAATGGCATTTTAATAATTAAACAAGAAACGAACTTACATACCTATATAAGTTTCGTAAACTTAAGCATGTCGTAACAGTTGTTCTCCTCTCCTCATTTCATCAGATTCATAAGATTCATTTCATCTGCTTTGCAAGCATGCGAAACCTTAGCAACGTTGCATGACGACGACTTTGACGACGACGTTGCACGACTTCAGTCGTAGCATGACGTAAGCATGTCCATAATTCTTGGGTTTCAACAAACACGAAAACGGATCTTTTGCGCTTTCCCCCCCCAGCCCTAACTTTTGATTTTTTGACCAATAACTTTGAAATTTGGTATGGATGCATACTGGAGGCTGGCGAATTCAAAAATTAATTTAAAATTTTAAATATTTTTAAAAAATTTAAAATTTTCTCTTGGTAAGGGGGGACAAGGGGAACCAAAAAATTTTTTGAGAAAAATTTTGCTGAAAACATGCATACAGTGGTTTTCTGGGGCGCTGAGCACGAATCTGAAATCCGTTTTTCGATTCAGCTTTTCGTTAGCTCAGTATACGTAAGCTAAAGTTGTAAGCTTAACATGTAAGCTTATACTGGGCTAACGAAAAGCTGAATCGAAAAACAGATTTCAGATTCGTGCTCAGCGCCCCAGAAAACCCCTGTATGCATGTTTTCAGCAAAATGTTTTTCAAAAATTTTTTTGGTTCCCCTTGGTGTCCCCCCTTACCAAACAAAAATTTAAAATTTTTTAAAAATTTTTAAAATTTTAAAATTTTTGAATTTTTGAATTCACCAGCCTCCAGTATGCACCCACACCAAATTTCAAAGTTATTGGTCAAAAAAATCAAAAGTTGGGGCTGGGGGGGAAAAGCGCAAAAGATCCCACGAAAACTGTTTATATAAGTCAAATCAAAACTTTACATCATCAAAATTCCAAACAATTGAAAAAGTAACTGTTTCTCATTGCATTATAAACATTATATTAGTAGTTGATATTAAATAATAATTCAATAGAAGGGCCTTTTTAAAATCGTATAAAAGTATAAAATATAAAAATTCTAAAAATCTTTTAAATAATGTATAAATTTGTCATTCATTAAAATTGAAGCGTTCAAAACCTCTTAACTTAACGAGAAAAGTCTTAACTTTTCTTAAAGTCCGTTTAGTATACGGGGACAGATTTCAATTTTCCATTCATTTCACGGGGACAGTCGGTGAGGTCGTTGCCTTTGACCAAGGCCGCACCCAGGGGGAGGGTTCAAGGGGTCTAGACCCACCCCTTTGGGATGGCTGCAAGTAGCCAAAAAGAAACCTTCAGTCACTTTTATAGCAAATCTCACGATTTTTGAAAGAATAAGCAGTTCGCGTACACTTTTGATGTGAAAATGCAAACATTTTGCAACATTTAAGTGAGCTCCGTACTAAATTATTTTCGGACCTAACCTTGAACCCCCCTTCCGCTAGACCTTGGACCCTCCCCTTTCTAAAATCCTGAGTGCGGGCCTGCCTTTGACCTACCCTTTTCAATTCTCTATTGTCTCTGAGTTTTGACTTAAGTGGAAAGAAGGCAATTAACGCACTGCAGCGGTTTCTGTCCCCGTAAAATGTACAACAGCCGTTGTTTGACGCTTTTGCAACAATAGCAACATCCATCGTGTGAATTTGAGAGTGAGATAATGACGAATGTTTTGAGAGCATAGCGTCAAAAAAGCATTTAGAGCAGAGTGGTCCAGTTTGGATCTCAGGGGGCCAAAACAGATGTTTTAAACGTTTTGACGGCATGTTGCATTTTTTCCAAGCGCTTTTCGGCTCAAAACTTTTGCGTACGGTGGTACCAATGGCAGAATACATTTTTCGTGGTGCAAAAACAATTAAATATTGATGCTGACCGATGCTCCTGACCGATACACGTATGCAACATTGCTAAGGTTTCGCATGCTTGCAAAGCAGATGAAATGAATCTTATGAATCTGATCAAATGAGAAGAGATAAAATGAGAAATGAAATGAAATCAGATGAAATGAATCTTATGAACACAGGTGGACAAGGGGGGGGGGAAGGGGGGAAATTCCCCCCCCCCTCGGCGAAGTCGCCCACAAGAGGTCCCGAAATTGCTCCCACAAGGGGTAAGAAAATTGGCTACAAGGGGTAAGAAAATTGCCCAAAAAAGTGGTTTTACGATTAAAATTTTCAAAACTTTTCCGGCTTCGCTGGAATTTTCACTTAAAATGACTATTTTTTGGTAAAAACGTACGAAAAACGTTGTTTCTGCTAAAAAATCGCTGTTTTTTGTTAAAAACAGCAAAAATCGCTATAAATCGCTTTCAAATGAACGCTTAAGAAAAATCGCTTACACAAGGGGTACCCAAATTTGCTTCCACAAGGGTCAGTGAAATTTGACCTCCCGTTCAGGTATGCTTATGAATCCCCATAAGAACGAAATCTCCGACTTCTTCGATGTGCGAGCATCAGATACTGAACTCGGCAACTTGCGGAAAAATTAAATTTTTTTTGCCAAACCAAAAATGAAAGCCTGACGCTGGCGCGTTCCTTTAATAAAATTCTACAACTTGAGAATTTTCTATAAAAACCGGAGTTCAAGGTTCTAGTAGTGACGATCCCGCATTCGCCATTAATTTTGGTTGTGTGCTCATTTCTATTTCTCGTACAAGTGTTTTTCAAATTACATTCCCCGTGTGTATGATAAGCGCGATATCCAAAAATTCTCAGTTTCACCACCTAAGTCAAAACTACTGTAAAATCTTTAAGTTTTTTGTAGTGTTTTCTTATTTCAGAGATGTTAAAAATGGTCCCGCTCAAGGACAATAATAATTGCAGTGGCGGCAGCTGAAAACGCATTCCAGGACGTAGTTCATATCATTTTAGAGACTCGTTTAGATATATTTATTGGTTTGCTTGTATTTGATTTTCTAATCTCATCATGACTAAACGGGTCGTCTTCTCCAGAATATTGAAATTTGAAATGTGTAACGGCGTCCTGATTTTGTTGGAAGGGATGTTTGAAAAAATCTTCGATAAATGTTGACTTGGGTGTTTTACTGAAATTGCACGTTGCCTGTTTCCGTTTCAGCTGAGAAAGTGTTGAAGAATATTATGAGATAATAGCTTAACTTCGCGCATGATTTTTCGCAGTTTTAATGGTACGTGATGACCGTATTTATATCATTTTTTACACAGAGGCAGAGAGTTGGGATTACTACCATTTGATTAAAGTTAGAAGATGATTTATGGAAACAAATTTTAATATGTCAATTTTTAAGAATTAGAATTTTCTGAACTTTCCTTAAATTTTTGTTTTTCATGAAAATTTTTTAAAATTTAGGAATTTGGGATTTCCTGGCAATTTTTTTGGGATAACACAAACCCTTTCCCAGAACAGAATCAGAACTTATTTATATACCTATGTTCTGGAAATGGATTTGACCCGCCAATAAAGAGTCTGGCATAGTATAAAAGTGAATGTGACACTGATAGTTTTTCCAGTGATGATTGGTTAATTCGTATTCTATATGTGATATGCCGTACTCTTTATTATTTTTACTAACTTGCGCCTTCTGGTTCACATCTGTATAATTTACCCTTCTAAATGAAAAAATTTATATTTTTGATAGAGTTCTTTAGAAAATATCGTTTTCTTTGCTTTGAATCAGGTTAGATTTTATCCGTCTCTGAAAGTGATACATTCACATTATTGCATTCGTGCAAGTATTAACACAGTGACGGGTATTGGTGCTTCCTTCTGCTTATTGTTCAGGTGGTGTTGTGTTGCTCAATACGGATTAGGTTTATTTTTAATAAATATATTTTATAGTGATTCCTTATGAACATAGTTTCGTAGTTGGTTAGGACTATGAGCCGTTGCATCTGTGCTAAGCGTAGAAAATTAGGTTCACGACAGTAGCTGATTTTTCGATGAAAGTTTTTCTGAGAGTTAGCAGTTCCAGCTTCTTGCATCTGTGGTATCTGTATCGGGTTGTTGTAGATGCCGGGCTCATTGACTGACCGAACTTATGAGTACACATCCGTATCCACATGTCAGCACACATTTTAGCATTCGTCAGACCAGGTATCCAAGACTGGATAGAATGGTGGGCTGAGCAGCAAGGTAGCATAATTTACGGACATTGTTTGGCGAATGTGTTGATTAGACTTGACGGGTGTCATGCCCCCGGAAAAGGTGGAGGCATTTCGCCCCGTTGACCAGACGGATGCCAAGTAGCACCAGCATGTCAATTTGATGGGGTCCGTGTCCATCGGATTTTCTGCGCATGTGAATTCCATTGCTCTATATCCCTGGTCTCTGGGTCCGACGCTTGACTAGGGAGTAAGAGGTGGTGCGATTGCAGGTCTAATCTATTGCGGGCCGCGGGCTCGGGCCGGGCCGCGGGCCGGGCCGGCCCGGCCCGGATTTTTCGGCGACGGCCCGGCCCGCAAGATTGCAAATAGGCGGCCCGCCCCCGGCCCGCGGGCCGATGGCGGGCCGCCGGCCGGGCCGGTTTACACGGTAAATGGCCGGGCCGGTTTCTTACACGGTAAATGGCAATTTTTCAATTATTTTCCGTGCAATTTCAAGTCTACAATCAAAATTCCATTTACGGATTTTCAATGGTTTTGTTTTAATTTAATTACACATAATGGAAGTTAGAATTGAGCTGTGTCGGAATCTGTGTGTTTAAGGTTGCTATATGGCGGCTACTTCTTGGATATATATACCTAATCCATTTAAAGTTACGTCTATGAGAAGGGTGTAGAAGCTTTTTATATGTGAACAGTTGGCACATAACAATTGGAATGAAAACATTCCCTTATAAATTAAGTTTGATGGTATTGGTATTGATGTAAGGGGGCATCGTTCGCAGTTTAAGACGCAATGCTCTTGCTTGGGATTGTAATTGCTAATTTGAAACGTAACCAACATCCAAAACCTTGTTAGACAAAATAAATGAAATTTGGTTTAGTTGATTCCCTGCTATTGGTCATGTAAATTAGAGTTTTATGTCAAAATCAAGCACGTGGACAAACTTAACACAAGATACGTTTAGTTTGAGTAAGTGAAAAGTTTCAAAAAGTAGGACAGCATCTTTGAAAAATAATGGAATCGCAATTGTACAAAGGTTAAGAGTGGAGTAGGAGCAAAAGCTTAGATTTGTATATGGATAATGTGAGAAATTCTGCATAACAATGTAATATTTACAAAGTGAAAAATGGAAGACACAAAAATAGCAGTAAAATAAGATGAAATTAGACGTAAAACAAGTTGAAATAGATTACCTAACAGTTCGGGCCGTTTTTGCGACGTCTGGCCGTTCGGCCTGTAGAAATTTGCGGCCCCGCGCGCCGGTGGCGGGCCGGGCTCGGGCCGGTCCGGCCCGCGGTCCGGCCCGTGGGACCCCATCGGCCTCAAAATTTTCTTATTTTCCAACACTAGTATGTAGGTGCTCGCAGCTAAGCGTCGACGCCGTCTGTGAATCTGCGAAGCGAATGCGAACGTTCTTCAGCACAAAACGGGATCGAGACAACGGAAAGCTATTGCGTGCGCGACTGATGGCATCTGAAGACAGATGTATTGACCGAAGGTCAACATTTCCCTTACCAAGTAATAAAGTTCTTTTTGTTCTGCTATTGATTACTAGCATATTTGCCACTCGTTTCCGATTTAGCTTTAGTTGATATATACAACATTTCAGTTATCTTATACTGTGCATTCCCTGTTTAATATCTAATAAACATGTATATAGCTGCAACCTTGTTTTAGCTAGGCCTAGTCTAGACGTCAAAAGTGGAAAAGTATATAGCACGAAGCACGGCTGTCAGGAAGACCGTAAGAAACTTTCAGATAGCACATTTTCAAAGGCTGTACAACTATTTCGGCGGAACAAATTTATAGGTCATCTTCCTTGAAAGCATGGCGTTAGCCGGTTTATCACTCTAGATTTATGAGGACGCATCATAAATGAAGCTGAATAGCATGCAATGTCAATAATTAACTTTATAGCTGATCATTTGGGCAAAAAGTTAATAGATAGGCGCATGGCTAGGAGCGTTTCATATTTCACCTTTTTTGGTACAGATATATATGCGAGTCCGTTCAACTCTAAACCAATGATTTATCAATACATCAGGCATGCAGAAATAGATTTTTCAGCAAAACCAATAATTACATACAAAGTTACAAGAGCAAATAAAACGTCAAGTCAAGCCGTCAAGGTGAATATTGTGAATGTGAATTGTGAATAGTGAATGCTGAACCATGCAGTGCCCTTGCGCTCACTATGTATTTACCTGTCTACCACCATAGGGCAACGTGGAGGGTTAAGAGGTGGATAATCCATGCGAATAAGTTCTTTTTTTGCTAATGGCTCAAATAGTAAATACTGTTAGGCTCACAAAGTGGCCCGTAAGTGGTGCTCTCCGCATACCGTAGTCAAGAGGCAGAGAGGCGAAGATCACGACAGAACACATGATCCCCGAGCAAGCTAGCTACCGTGCGGTTATTGCAGTCACTCCCAAGGCAGCAACATTCGGACCTCGAAAGCTGCTGCCCCCCGCTTGGCAATAGCAACTAGGTGGGCTGAAAACTACATATGCCTGCTCGAAAGGCCTGGGAAAAAAGTCGGCTGCAGAAGTAAAGAGGAGGGCAGGAGCGACGACCCTATACAGGAAAGTAAGAAATATGGTCTGTGAAGATGCTGAAAATACTAACTGAAGTCTCTACTGAATCAGCAAATTTCAGTCTTTCCTTAGTTGACAAAGTAATTTATTAGTTATATTTGTTTGAGCATCAGGGACAGACACGGAAAGACCTTTTTCACTCGCTACACCTATCCCTGCTGCTCTTGAAAATCTAAGCCTCATATATTTTTTAAATTTAAAATGTGACTTTGTTTATGGATAATTGCGAAATAAATTAAACTTAGCTGATGGTTCCAAGTAATTTAACATCCGATCATGTCATTCGTGTTCCAGTCAGGCTTGATAGGTCAGGGCACATGAGAATGCTTTTAGCGTTCTCCCCATTGTGCTATTAAGACTTGTAGCTGAAATTACATTAATATAATGCAGTATCATTCAGTGTTGTAATTGATTAGTTTTATTAAGGAAGACCGATTTCTTATCCCAGTTTTGATTTACTAAAATTGGTGAAAGCAGGAGCACATTTTTTTGTGATAACGGGTTGTTTGATTACGCGTTTCTGTTTTGTTTGAAAACAGTTTTGAAAATTTTGTTTCGTTTAATTTTAAGCGGATCCTACTTACTATACTTGGCTTCCTTAATCCATTTAAATTCTAATGTTAAACTTCAAATTCTAAAAAATTTTACATAAAGCAGAAACTTATCGTTTTTGAGCCACTACTTCCTCCACGTGGTTGATGCGATCCCCATGCGAATAAGTTCATATCTTTTGTTTTTTCTTGTAGACTTTTGTAAGCGTTGTTTTTCCACTATTTACACCATTGTATGGATTGGGAACTGGTTGAGAGGACTACAAAAGGACCTGACAAGCTGAGACCAACAAGCAAGGTAATTATGTACATCCACGACCCTCCAATTTGAGAGATAACTAATATATAGATTTCCTAGCGATTACATGACTAAGTCTATGCCCTACGCTAATCAACTCCACTGTTTTGGTTCATTGGCATTTGATTCAGTGGCCAGTGTTGGTAATTAATGTCTTCTTGCCGCATTGGTATGATTTTTTCCGTTTCTACAGTAGTGATTAGGACAACTAACGTTCATGATTTTTTACAGCTCATTCGTCATTTGTGACTGGCTTATCAGAAATTCCTTGTATTCAACCTGATGCACCCATGTTGAGACAGTTGTGATAGTAGTACAATTTATACAATGTTAGTAGTATAGATGGTTCATACCCCCCCAAGCATCTTCAACACAGTCATGATGTGTTAATCATATAGGGTTGTCTTGTTGGACGACTGTTTTTTATAAAAATCAATAATTGTCTCATCAGCTGTTATTTGATAGCTAACTAATTTAGCATTTAAGACACCACAAAACAGCTGTGGTTTATTATAAGAGCATGTTTGGTTATATCTCGTGATGCTTACCAACGCCTAATCCAATTAATAGCTAGCTCTAAAACTAGCTAACAAAGACGTCATAATACCTTGAATTTCGGCAAAATACATCTAAATAACCTCAGTTATTATTCACTTAAAGCTGTGGATTATCATAAAAAACTAACCGCTTTCGATAAAAGCTTTGCTTTGTCCTAATGACGTAGCAATTCCAAGAATTAACTTATTACTAAACAAATAACTAATGACAGTATTTAATTCTCCTGCTAAATATCAGCCGCAATCAGTGCAAATAACAACGCACAACCAAAAATCGCAAAAATACTCTGAAAGTATGTTTTTAGTTGAAGTTACGTCACCTCCTTACACACAAACAGCCTCAGACAAGCGTATTGTTCCCACCAACAGCTGCTTTTCTTTCCTCAAACAAACATGTTAACAAAAACACTGCGGACACTGACGCTCCTTACGTAATTATTTGCTTCTCTGGTAATTAGGCCAGCTCCAGCTTTTTATGGAAAAACAATCACTTGTATTTTTAACCTTGGAATTGCGTCGTTGACCGCCGCGCCGCTTGAGCTGTGTAAATATCAGCTGTTTTCACAGCATTCCTCTTCGTTTTAGAATTATCTGGTATATCTGAAAATTACGTAGCTTACTTTGAAAGTAGCTTACCATTCTTGAAAACTTAATCGTCAACCTGTATACCTATGAACTATCAGCCGCTTAGTCCTATCGCAATTGTTAAAATACGAGCGTCTTCAGACACGAAATTTGAACTTTACTGACGCAGTAATACTAGCTAGCTTTCACGCTACTGCAGCGAACACTGCAGTTACTTTTTCCGCCCCGCCCCGCCGCCGTACTTTCATGACTGTTCTTTTATTTTATTATTGAGAATCAAGTTTCATAACTGACAGAGTAAGACTTGTTCAGCACTTCGCGTGCCTTAACGACAGCACCTCGGGAAGGTTCTCTGTCACCGCTGTCATTGTTTTTTCTTTTTTATTTTTAAAACGCTACATTTACGACAAACAGCACTTACATTGCTAGACTAATAGATACCATTACAGATACAGGTTTACATTTAAATACAATCTTCAAAGCAATAACAACGAATATGCCTCAATGACACAATGTCCCTATACAACGTAAGGTCAACAATAAGGCTAGCCTTACTTACATGTAATTAGTGTAAGTACTTACCCAAGCACGTAAGTATTTGCTTACCCAAGTACGTAAGTATTTACTTGCACAAGCACGTAAGTATTAGTCTTGTAAGTCTACGCTTACAGAAGAGTCAATTTAAACTCCTACACAAATTGGTAATACGACAAATACCTATGATGAAAGATTTTCAAATTCGCCATCATCTTCCACAGGCTCGTCGCTATTTGTGAGAACGTATTCATCTATACTTCTGTTCTTCTCAACAGAAATTTTATACGCATCTAATGCTTCCATACCCTTATCATCCACTAGTTCGTTCTTTTTATCAATTATCTCCTTTATAATGGGATCATTACCGAAAGCAATGAGCTCAGCACATTTATTCAGCACCAGGTCGTTAATAGTTCTTCTGATGCGTGGGATAAGATCATCAAAAGCTTCTCTTTCTGCTTCTTTGTTTGAGTAACCATCTTCTTCGTATTCCTTTGATATCCGAGTTAAGCGCGACCTGTGTTTTGCTATGGCTTGTTCTTTTAAGTCTTGCCAAAAATGTGACAATTTCTCTATGGTAGCACTGCTATCATTGGTGTCAGTGCTGTCCTCAGTTTCATAATCTTCTCCGTCAGTTTCTGAAGTATTGTGTGCCCTCAGCTTGTGAGTGTACAAGCTTTGACGATGACGGTATACTTTTGAGCATTCTGAACACTCATACATGGTGAAGGAGAATTTACGGTAAGATGAGTTCACTATAACAGCACCCCTTTTATTAATTTCTTTCCATTTACTTACGGTAAGCCATACAACATACTGCGTCAGTACTTACCCATCCCCGACGTAAGTGACTTCGGCAAATCTTGTAAGTGGTTTACAAATACTTACGTAAATAAACTTTTTTTGCTGGTGCTTTTGAGCAAAACTCATTTAGTAAACTAACGGACCGAGGTTCGCCACATAGACAGACCGTTTCTCTGCGGCGCGCACTAACTAAGGTCGAATCCCGGTCCACAACGTATCCCAACAGCCCTCTTAAGGGCTACCCAAATTTTAATCTATACTTGAAGTTCCGCAAAAAACCTTTAAATTACGGATACACCAATGGTTACCACTGGGTAAACATTTATTCGACGGTGACTTAGTCTAACAAATCTTGTAAGTGAATACATTGCGATAGTTTAAAATTTGGGTAGCCCTTAAGAGGGCTGTTGGGATACGTTGTGGACCGGGATTCGACCTTAGTTAGTGCGCGCCGCAGAGAAACGGTCTGTCTATGTGGCGAACCTCGGTCCGTTAGTTTACTAAATGAGTTTTGCTCAAAAGCACCAGCAAAAAAGTTTATTTACGTAAGTATTTGTAAACCACTTACAAGATTTGCCGAAGTCACTTACGTCGGGGATGGGTAAGTACTGACGCAGTATGTTGTATGGCTTACCGTAAGTAAATGGAAAGAAATTAATAAAAGGGGTGCTGTTATAGTGAACTCATCTTACCGTAAATTCTCCTTCACCATGTATGAGTGTTCAGAATGCTCAAAAGTATACCGTCATCGTCAAAGCTTGTACACTCACAAGCTGAGGGCACACAATACTTCAGAAACTGACGGAGAAGATTATGAAACTGAGGACAGCACTGACACCAATGATAGCAGTGCTACCATAGAGAAATTGTCACATTTTTGGCAAGACTTAAAAGAACAAGCCATAGCAAAACACAGGTCGCGCTTAACTCGGATATCAAAGGAATACGAAGAAGATGGTTACTCAAACAAAGAAGCAGAAAGAGAAGCTTTTGATGATCTTATCCCACGCATCAGAAGAACTATTAACGACCTGGTGCTGAATAAATGTGCTGAGCTCATTGCTTTCGGTAATGATCCCATTATAAAGGAGATAATTGATAAAAAGAACGAACTAGTGGATGATAAGGGTATGGAAGCATTAGATGCGTATAAAATTTCTGTTGAGAAGAACAGAAGTATAGATGAATACGTTCTCACAAATAGCGACGAGCCTGTGGAAGATGATGGCGAATTTGAAAATCTTTCATCATAGGTATTTGTCGTATTACCAATTTGTGTAGGAGTTTAAATTGACTCTTCTGTAAGCGTAGACTTACAAGACTAATACTTACGTGCTTGTGCAAGTAAATACTTACGTACTTGGGTAAGCAAATACTTACGTGCTTGGGTAAGTACTTACACTAATTACATGTAAGTAAGGCTAGCCTTATTGTTGACCTTACGTTGTATAGGGACATTGTGTCATTGAGGCATATTCGTTGTTATTGCTTTGAAGATTGTATTTAAATGTAAACCTGTATCTGTAATGGTATCTATTAGTCTAGCAATGTAAGTGCTGTTTGTCGTAAATGTAGCGTTTTAAAAATAAAAAAGAAAAAACAATGACAGCGGTGACAGAGAACCTTCCCGAGGTGCTGTCGTTAAGGCACGCGAAGTGCTGAACAAGTCTTACTCTGTCAGTTATGAAACTTGATTCTCAATAATAAAATAAAAGAACAGTCATGAAAGTACGGCGGCGGGGCGGGGCGGAAAAAGTAACTGCAGTGTTCGCTGCAGTAGCGTGAAAGCTAGCTAGTATTACTGCGTCAGTAAAGTTCAAATTTCGTGTCTGAAGACGCTCGTATTTTAACAATTGCGATAGGACTAAGCGGCTGATAGTTCATAGGTATACAGGTTGACGATTAAGTTTTCAAGAATGGTAAGCTACTTTCAAAGTAAGCTACGTAATTTTCAGATATACCAGATAATTCTAAAACGAAGAGGAATGCTGTGAAAACAGCTGATATTTACACAGCTCAAGCGGCGCGGCGGTCAACGACGCAATTCCAAGGTTAAAAATACAAGTGATTGTTTTTCCATAAAAAGCTGGAGCTGGCCTAATTACCAGAGAAGCAAATAATTACGTAAGGAGCGTCAGTGTCCGCAGTGTTTTTGTTAACATGTTTGTTTGAGGAAGAAAAGCAGCTGTTGGTGGGAACAATACGCTTGTCTGAGGCTGTTTGTGTGTAAGGAGGTGACGTAACTTCAACTAAAAACATACTTTCAGAGTATTTTTGCGATTTTTGGTTGTGCGTTGTTATTTGCACTGATTGCGGCTGATATTTAGCAGGAGAATTAAATACTGTCATTAGTTATTTGTTTAGTAATAAGTTAATTCTTGGAATTGCTACGTCATTAGGACAAAGCAAAGCTTTTATCGAAAGCGGTTAGTTTTTTATGATAATCCACAGCTTTAAGTGAATAATAACTGAGGTTATTTAGATGTATTTTGCCGAAATTCAAGGTATTATGACGTCTTTGTTAGCTAGTTTTAGAGCTAGCTATTAATTGGATTAGGCGTTGGTAAGCATCACGAGATATAACCAAACATGCTCTTATAATAAACCACAGCTGTTTTGTGGTGTCTTAAATGCTAAATTAGTTAGCTATCAAATAACAGCTGATGAGACAATTATTGATTTTTATAAAAAACAGTCGTCCAACAAGACAACCCTATATGATTAACACATCATGACTGTGTTGAAGATGCTTGGGGGGGTATGAACCATCTATACTACTAATGTTAGCTTTAACAGGGACTAGAGACCTGCACCTACACGGGCCGAGTTTTTGCGGCCCGGGCCGTGAAAAAATTTTTCGCGGCCGGGCTCGTGAAAAGTTTTGGCCCGCCAGGTTACATCTTGTGTTTGAAATATTTGATATTCTAATGTTGGTAAGACAAAAATGACATGGATTAAGGGGGGGGGGGTCACTTTTTTGCCGATTTTTCGACCATCTCGGATTTTGCTCATTTTCACATATTTTGTAGTCCCCATGAGTCCGCGAAACAACACAAGAGCGTTTTGCGAAATATTGCTTCTATCGTTCTGTATAGGCCCTCAAAGGTGACCTCGACATGTGTTAAACATAGGAAAATAAAAAAGTTAAATTAAAAAGTTTGTGGCAAAAAACTTTTTCGCTGTATAAGAGCCAGAGCTTTTTCAGAACCATTAAGGACATATTGTAGAGTGTAGCTATCTCCTCTGAAGCGATTCTGTTGAGTATTGGATTATTGGCGAATTTTTAAAGTCAGAATTTTGGAAAATCGGCCATTTTTGGACCATGAATAACAGGACCTACGGTACTCTTTTGCTTATCCTGAACGATTGGCAAAAGCTACAGAAACGGCCAAAAGATAGCTGCACTCTACGCATAAAACCACGTCTTATAGAAGTACTCGCATGTTTCTATCATCTACAGTAAGCTCAAAAAACTTGCCACAAAAACAGCAAATTTTGCTAAAAATGACCATTTTTCATAATTTTCTCATTCTTTTGACAATTTCTCACTCATTATGTGGCAAAAAATCAACAAACTTGGCGGAATAATATGTCCATGCATGTCTGTCACATAATGTGGATAAATGTATGCGTCAAGATTGAACATGACTGCTGTGGCGGCACCTTTGATCTTTATAGGTGAAAAATGTCAATTTTAAAATTTTTCCAAATATAGACAAATTGGATATCATTCGATAGCTAATAGAACGACGAGCAACTTTTCTCATAGAACCATGGGTCTAAAATGTTGTCTGTGCAAGATAAAACGAGTTAAAGTTATACTGGGCAGTCCTGCAAGGTTAGGTCAGTGCAACACTCAAGCATGCATTATGAAAGCCTGGATAGCTGGCCTTGAGCCACGTCTGCACTTAAATATTGCCATAGTAAAGGCTTTAATTTGGTGTATCGGTTAACCCTGTTTTCGGTCGCGTTTGGTCTCCACCTGACCTTGAAGGGCTCATCACCGGAATTTTCAAGTTTTCCGGCTTTGAACCTGCATAACTCTGTCACAGTTTGATTTCGAACGCTAATATTCTAAGTTATTTTTGAGAACATATGGGGGAACATTATGTGTGAAAATGAGCGAAATCCGTGACTATCGATTTTTGACCAAAGTGACCCCCCTCCTTAATTGAGTATATAATTTCAGATTAATTCTGCGCTCCAACTTTGCAATCAAGAATTTTAAAACTTTAAACTGCTTTGTAGAGTTTTTGAACTGTTTTGGTGAATTGTAGGTATATAAAACTAATCACATCTGAAATGATAATAATTTTAGAATAACGTTGTGGCTTTCTATGAAATGAGGATACGAATACAGATTGTTACAAGAAAATTCGTATTTCTATTCGTATCGTACGTAGTTTAAATAGAATTAATGAAAATGGTAATGATAATGCGGCAATTAAATGGAAAAGTCAGTGTTTGTGGAAACGAAACATGTACGGGAACCACAAGAATCTTTGAAGTTGAAACTTTAAGTATTATTCTGTCGTATAGATGTCATTACCATTTCTCTAAAACTGATTGCGCACCGGACACTCGGCTCGCGGCCCGGTCTAGCCCATGAGGTTCGGCCCGCGGCCCGGCCCGGCTCAGTCCGTGAAATTTGGTCGTTGGCCCGCTCGGCCCGGTCCTCGGGCCGGGCTGGGAAGGGCCGGACTGGGCCGCGGGCCGTAGTGCGGGCCTCTAAGATGGACCTCAAAAGTTTCACATGTCTTTTAATTGCATGAGACTGTTCGTTATTCAGGCTGTGTTGTGTTCTAAAAGAAACGTGAAAATACAATTAACAAACAAATTATCTGACTCAAAGGCTTTTTGAAAGAAATTATTGAAATCTTTGTTATAACTTGTGCTTACTTTCTATGGCTTTTTGACCTGTGAAGTGTGATTGAGCCGTTCTTGAATAGCAGATCAATAGCAGTTCATTGTTCCTAATTAGAAGGTTCTCAATTCTTCATTTTTGAAGTGGAGAGGGATGCTCTATATATTCTGCTACAATTATCTTTTCTAGTTCTCTTCATGTCAGCGGGTAACAACAGTTCTAGCAGTCACAACAAGTTGGATGATATCATTGCATTAAGTTTACTGCTTCCATTGACAATTGCTGGTCTTTTTGTTTATATTTTATTTATTATTGTGGTTATAAAACATGTGGACCTTCGTAGAAATCCCTACTATATTTTGGCTACAGTTCTTGGTCTCTATGACAGTTTGACTTTGCTCTGTTTCCTTCTCTACTGTCCTCCCTGTATTATTACACTACGGCAAGTTGGCGGGCAGTATGTAAGTAAGGTTTTCGGTGCCATAATTGCTGGCTGCTGGTATGCTAGTATGCCGTTAATTTCGGCATTGGCAGTCAACCGATATTATTGCGTCTGTCGCCACGATGTCTACGATGTTTCATTTAGTCCCTGCAGAACAGTCTTGGCAATAATTCTTTCCTGTAGCTATGGTTTGGCTTATTTTGTAGCAGGAATCTTTCCCTGCTGTGACTTTTTATTTTTACCAGAGGATTATTCGTGGCAGTGGACTGTAACCAAATTTGGAGGACTTTTCATTACCCAGACTGAGATGGGCATTACCAGTATTGTGGTTCTAATCTCGAGCATTTGTAACATCTGTGTTTTCCGCTTCTATAAAAAGCAACATAATGAAATATCGGTGGACAGCTTAAACGCGCGCCAGGAGCGGATCCACCGGGAAAGAGAATTCAAGCTTTTTATCCAATTTTTTATCATAGCACTTTGGATGACATTTTTTGATCTGATGTTTGTCCTGGTCCCATTTATTCCAACCACGAAATGGCTATATCTTTGGGTAACTTTAATGTACGTCATTCACTGTTCCATTAATGGCTGGGTTTACTTAACAATGAACAAATGCGTGCGAAAAAGAATATTTGGATTACTTGGATGGTAAAGAACGTGTTTAGACTGTTAGTTATGATGAAGATTAAAAAATTTCTTGAAGTAAAGAAACCATATGTAAGAATATTTCCATTATAATGCTCCATAACCAATGAAACCTGCTTACATAAGGGATTTCTGCAAATTGGCGTAAGTCTGGTTATAGTTGACGAAAGGACTGTGGATTCATTGTACCTATGAACCAGAAAACCTTTCGTAAGTTTAAGGTTTTGGACTCTCACTGGTCACTTTAGCATGGTGACATGTAGTTAATTTTATCTGTGAGACACAAATCCTGCTTTAGCATTCCGAAAAGACGGCTAGAGTTAATGCCATTCTTGTATCCAGACTCCTGGTAGAAGTCCGCCTCTAAAGCATAAAAACTCCCTTTTAAAAACTCCTGTATTTATTGAGAGGAACAATTAAGCTTTATAAAAATCTTTTTCAAGCCATCCAAGTTCTTCCTTCATGCATTTTTCTTTGCGTGATTTTTGTTCAGCATTTCAAGCTTCAACTTCAACAGCTTGAGGCGGTCTAGCACTTACACATTCCAACGTTATCCTAATCCAGTTTAATTTATTTGGGAAAGATTTTCTGCATTTGAAAGCCAGGGGACTCCTATATTGGTGCTGTTCAATCATTTAATTAGGCAAACCCCAGGTTTGAATATAGCTTTATTGTAGAATATATTTGCTCTCAAATCCATCAGAATTGCCGACTACCGCTACTATAGTTTTCTATTGATAGATTTTGCGTAGTTTTGTTTGAGTGTTTTATAGTGTTTGATTAGGCAATAGTGTTTTATTTTATTCCAACAGAATACTGTGGTCAGGATAATGCGTTCAGTTGAAATCATCGATCCTTAAGCCGTTACATTACAGTTTAAGGTGCAACAAAGTTGGTAGTATATATGTAATCCATTATTTTATTAAAATACTGATAAAAACTGTCATCTGATTTTAATGTGTGGACTCACGAATATCAATGGTCCTCAGGGCATTTGATGCAGCTAAAAAGTCCTAATTTCCTGATTTATTCCTAAGCTTTTACTCTTTTTATTAATATACTTGTTTTATTTTATTTTCTACCCATGCGACTACACTTGGTGGATAGAAGTATTGGACTATTGTTTGTTCGACCAGTGAGAAGATAGGACATAATCCTCGCTGATTTGAGGCAGACAGAATGATAAGACAATTGCATGCCAAACTCTTGCCCCTACTCAGATCGACACAAGCCCGCGGGATTTCCAAGAAGGTTCAGCTACAGTTTAATCTATCTAGTTTAATCCACGCTGTTTCAATCACCAGAAATAAACTACATTGAGGCCAATCAATTTTGATGAGGATTTGCTTTTATGATCTGAATGTTATTTTTGAAAAAGCAGACAAATAAAAATCTGTGTGAAAATCTCATTATATTTATCCTTAACATACCGGTCTCCAGTGGTTTCTGTGAACCCTGATTGTAAACAACGTATGTAGCTGTTACATTGATAGGTATGAAGGACACGTGTAGGTCTGCCAAGTTTTGCCCATACGTGACCGGAAATTATTGAAAAAGTAGCTCATATCCTTCGTTCTTCCGATTCCCGGAAATTAGTCTACTTTTGTTATGTTCCTGTTCTGTGGGTAGTGACTGGGTTGTCCATAACTTCTGATCGGTTGACTGACAGCATAAACGTTTTAAATCGCAGGTAAGCTAACTCAAGTCTGATTGAAGACTTAGAAGGCCAAACTGTCTGCTGATTCTGATGTCTTAAATCATCAAAAGGTCATACTGGAATTACTTTGTTTATATGTCCTCCTAATCTATTTTTATTCATTAGGCTTTCTTTAAAATACTTTTTGACGGGAGAGGATTATATACCAGTCGAATCTAAGATTATTCTGAAGCAGTTCTGCTTCGTTTCAGTAAGGCAAAGGATCTGAGCATCACTCGTGGGGCTTGTCCAAAAGTGGCTATATATATTGTTTTTAATTAATTAATTGATAGATTAATTGAATGATTGATTTCAAAACGAACAGAGATTTCAGGGGCCAATTTCATAAAATTTTGCGGATTTGCACACCTGAAACGCAAGTGCGGATTACAAATGTTTCATAAAGCTTTTTCGCAAACTTGCGGAAATTAACTGAGCAAGTTGCGGAACTTGACCCACTTGCAACGCAAGTGTGAGTACTTGCATTGCAAGTGCGAGTAGAAGCAAAATTGACCGTAATTCTTTAAAAAATCGTAACTTTTACAAAACTACTTATAATTTGCTGAAATTGGCATAAAGTGTGCAAAACATGTTAAAGCAGTACTTCTTAAAGTTCGTTAAAAACAGACGAAGACTAACGAAGATGTTCAATTTTTTGAAAATCGTCTAGTTAAAATCTACTAAACGACTTTACTCGCACTTGCAAGTTACAAGTGAGTGTTCCAGCGGGTTTTATGAAGCACTTACTTGCTGCTTGTGTGCAAGCTAACTCACAACTTGCAGCCTATATACTTGACTTGCAATTCAAGTGCAAGTGCGGATTCCGCACTTCACCCTTTATGCAACCCTTGTAGCTTGCAAATCCGGATTCCGCAACTTGCAAAGTTTTATGAAATTGGCCCCTGGTCCCCGAAACCATACCTGTTTCTCTGCTTACGCAAATGAAAATGAATGCTTGTTTTTTCTCTATTCGTCTAATTTTCATCTTATTCATAATTTTTGCTAAGATAGAAAAAAACGCATGTTCTCAACAGTTTCCGACCCAACATTATGAAGGAGTGGCTAGGAAATTTGGCTAATATAAGTTATATGCATCGAAGGAAAGTTTGAGACAAATTAAAATTGTCCTAGGTGATTACTGCTGTGACACAGCGTTGCGTAAATGCCTCATTATTGGCTCATTACTTTATAGGTATGTAGGTCGCATTTGAATAAATTTGTCGTCGATCACATTATGCACTTTGTGTTATTCTACAGTTGCATAACCTCCTTCGATTCGAAGTTCTTTCAAACTGCTGCTATGTTTATCACACTAGAGACTTCTTTAGGAGAAGGAGATATTTTACTTGATGGTGACTACAGCAAGCCTTAACCATCTTAACCAATTTAGTCCTAACGTTGTGTGGGTAATCCAACATATGTCAAATTGATTATGATTGGCAATACAATTTTAAAATTTTAAATGCAAAGTTTTTTAAGTTTTTAAGATTTAACTTGCATTTACATATTAATGTTTGCAGCACTTTCCACAGCAACAACATTACCATTGCCACAGCGCTGACTTCTGCAATTTGACAGTGATTATTTGGAATCGAATTGTAATTATTTTGTTTAAAATTAAGAAGACAACAAAACTGCAATTGTCGGTATTAGATTTTGTGGTTGCTTTGCTAGTAATGGCCAGAGTATCCGCTTCGCAAGCTACAGGTTCGAATTCTGAGATATGTTGTATTTGTATATAAGATGTTTCACATTCATATTAGTATTCCTTTCGCCACTTATGGTGGACTTGACTTGGCGTTTTTATTGATACAGTCTGCCGTTTCCCGACATAGTAATTGTGCCGTTTTATACATAAATGCTAATGTTCCTGCCAATGTTATATTGAGGTGCTGACAGGTTGTAGAGAGATATTCCTATGCAAGGATGTGTTTAATTCAATCTTTCGTTAGCTCAAAGTAAGCTTAATATACATATATATTATATGTGTCTCACAAAACACCAGCATTTTAAGACTAAATGAATGATTCGTATAATTTCAAATATTAGAATTCACCATTGATATTAGTTTTCAATAAAATCTAATTTCATATCGAATTGGAAATAATCTAACTAAACATTGACGTAATCGAAAACATGCTCATACTAAGTATTTTTGTGAAGTTTTGAAAATTTTGAGCACTGGAAGGGAGGTCAATATATATACTGAGTAAACCCTAACTTCGAGTCCAAATGATTAGGAAGCGAAGAACAAACCTTCCTAAACAATTTGAGGGAGGGAAGAATCGCTCACTTTAGTCGTTTGCGCTTGGCTCAGTCGCTAATATAAATGTAATAATCAAATTAATCCGAGTAATAATCAAGGTAATAACTCCAAACGAAAGTGTGCTTTTAATCTTGTAATAGGACATTAAAACTCACCTGGGGTTTGATTCAGTGCTCAAGTATTACCTAGCAGGAATTTGCTTTAAAGGCTATAGTCCAGAGCCATGATGTTAACTTAGCTTGAAATATAGACATCTGCTCAAGTGCCGGATTGCGACCTTGCCAGAAATAAGATACATTTAGTTAGCATGTATTTAACAGCGTATATAGATTTAATCATTAATCCGAATGAGTTGGCTAATTGTCGGCTGCAGTTACGTTATCTATGTTTTAAACTGTTCCAGTATTGCGCTCAGTCCCAACCAAAAATGTTTATATTTTATAATATTCGCAAATTCTTTTCTATTTCTTTTCGTCGGGGAGAGCGCCTCTTAGTGACAATAACAATTAAGACAGCTATTTTCAGTGTTTTATCATTTCAATTTTACCTTTGAAAAATATTAATTCAAATAAATAACTGATTTAACCTCAAAATGTAATAGATTGTTGTGATCTTCGCTTCAGATTTGCTAAGATGTAATTCTACGAAAAAACGCTATCTTTACGTTACGTTTTGCAAACTTTAAGCAGCCAGCATATTATCTTTGTTGCATACTCTATACATTATCACAAGAAGAATTCTTAATGGTTGGCTGAAAGCTGTTTCAGAGCGAAAGTGCCGAGCTCACTCATCATAAACTTTTTATGATCATTTGAAAACGGGCGTTCAAGTATGAATGAGTGAATCAGCGAATGCAGCCTAAACAAAGAGATTTCTGTTTCAACACAGGTAGAGTCGTCAGCCCACACAGGTATTCTACATTATTGGATTTACACCTCCGTTGCTATATACTTATCAAGCTTCTATGAGAGACAGACTTATACTGTTGCGGCTTTAGCATTGTTGGGTTGTCTATTTCGAGCAGACTAAGGATATTGCAAAATGCATACTGCAAGCAAAACTGGTATGGACTGGACTGTAACTATAACTGAAGTGGCAATTTCATTTCTTACACTAATCTACTGGTGGTCAGAGAGCGCCCATTTGCTTCCTGTTCTTTCGGACCAAAGGCTCATCTCAAACTCAAGATCCGATTCTAGCAGACCACAGTTTTCGAAAAACAATAAACACATTTGTTAATGTTTATAATTATCCTTTTATCTAGTAACATGTATCGGCATATACTCTGACAATAACAGCATTAGTTTCACTTTATGCATCAATAGTCAGCGTTTTTGGTGAACGTCTGTACATACGTTTATGGAGTTGCCACACCCTGCGAGCGGTGGTTCATTTATCACTTCTGAGTTGTGACATGGCCCCTCAGTCTGCACGTACCAAAATGTACCCGTCTTAGTTTGTGTAATAAGGGAAATTATCCTTTCTCACCAAGTAGCGGTTGTCGGTTCCTTGTATTTTTCACAGATTTCCTTGCATTTAGCATTGCAGCTTTAAGGAACCTGACCTGTTGTAATTAAAGCAATTAGAAGTCTGCATTTCTCTTTGTTCAGAAGCTTGTTTGCTTTGAGCTTTTTACCTAAAGCGATATCTGCTCTGTTTACATTTTGTCCAGTTTTATGTACTTAATGTGGTCTCCTGCCTCTATTACTACATGTGTGTGGACAACTGCCTAAGCGCTTAGTGGAACATATTTGATGACTAACTGGCCGAAGAACCTCAGAAAATCGGCGTTAACGGGTTAGCAAATTCATACTGGGCGAATGATTCTTATGATTAGAACTTTCTAGCAGATTAAATTTCTCTAAGGCAGAGCTGGAGAGTAATTATGATTATAGGTTTGGCTCACCTACCTGAGAGTAAAGATGTTATCTTTCTTGAGATCCAATTACGTGTGGAGTTGTGTTACGCCTAGCACAAGAACTGGCGGGCGACATAACTATTTGGCTCAAATAACAATATAGTTCTGGTTTAGCGTAGGTAGATAGAACACTCGTTTCTTCTTCCAATGAGAATCTGCAATCATAGCACAACCAAAAGCAGGTGGTATTAACAGTTTTATCTAATGAGCCCTTTCTGATAGAATGCGTAAGCTTGCTATGCTCGCGGGAGCGGTATATTGCGTATCACTTGAACTTAAAACCGTCTGATTGGCTAATCGTTAACCTCATACCAAAACGACATGGTTAAAATGTACCAACTTAGAGATCTCTGTCTTTATCAAATAAAATTTATTTAACTAAATCTAATTTATGTGTAAATTTGAATGAAATTTAATGGATTTAAAATGTTTCTGAATAAGTACAAAAGCTACATCTGCATGCAGCGTCCAGTGAGATTCGTTTTAGTTCATTCTTGTGTAAATCTCACTATTAATAAATGCTAAACGAAGCTGTACACACTTCCGACTCCGAGATCTTCGAGTGGGGGCGCATAAATGCATATGCAGAGCAAACCTTAACAGGAGATAAGTTATTACTTTTCCGCAACACTTTAACACTTTCCATCAGGTCATCCTTACTTCCTACTCCAGTAGTTTATGTTAATTTGTTATTTTAGAGAAGCTATAATTCGCATAACTACCATCCATTGCAGTGTAAAATAACCGTGACGGATAACTAAAAATGTAGCTTAGGTGGCATTTAGCACGAGATCTCAAATAACATAAGACACTGTACGCACTGTTGGGTAGTGTTTGACAGTTGCAATTGTAACGACCATAGGTAAACCCCAGACCGGACAAGGTACAAGCCCTACCGCCACCCGGACAAGGGGGAAGGAAAAAATGGCAACGGCGTAAGCAAAAATGGTCGAAAAATTAGTTTTTGAACACTAAAGTTTTAATCACTTTGCAGCTTAAACACTCAGTAAAGATTTCTAATTTTTCGTCAAAATCGTCCAACTTTGAAATTTTTTGTAAAAATTGAAGATTTGGTTGCAAGTTTTGAGAAAATAGCAAAATTTTAATAGCTTTTGCATTAATTTTTTAAATGTTCCTTTATTTTTCTTGAGGTGCAAGCCCCCTCGATAATTTCAGTTCAAGGTACAAGCCCCCTCAAAAATATTTTGGGACAAGCCCCCTGGACCCGACCCTATGTTAGTGTATGGATGAATGAAGTAATGAGGGTGGAAGATTCGGGGCATGAGGTCCCACCCAAGCCCACCTTCCAACTAGGCATGGGCACGGGTCCAAAAAATTGGACCCGGGTACCCGGCACTACCCGAAGCCCTATGTCGGGTAATTGAAACGCTACCCGGGTACCCGACTTCGGGTACCCGGGTACCCGGGTACCCGAGCAGTTGTCGGGTACCCGGAAACAAAATTGCAATTTTAATGCTTATTTTTTGTTTGCCATTAAAATAAAACAATTTTGCGGCATATTTCAGCTTAATTCTTTTATAAATTTAACTTGCAGGGTGACTGATGCCGAAAAGTGTTGGTATTTGGTACCATAACAAAAGTTTTTGCAGTCCCACTGTGGCAATGGACTCAAACTATTACATAATTCAATAGAATTGTAAAAATATATAGTTTTCGCTTTAGTTAGCTTTTGCTTTAGCTACTGCTTGATATATAGTAATAAAATATTTTCTGGTGAAAAAGAGGTCAGCTGAATTTAGAATGAAGACTTACGACTGATTTACAAAAATTGGCATTGGCATTGGCATAGGGTTGAATTTTAATATAAACTTTACCTAAACAAGTTACCTTGAGGTTGCAATGCAATTCCACAACTGGCTTAGAATCAAGAAATCTGTGTTCACCACAATTTTAAACAAGTTACCCCTTAAAAGGGGAATAATACCGCCGTAGAGTTTGGGATTTATGTGTTCAATGTTTGTTTTCATCATACTGTTCTAGTGAACGGTGACATTAGCTTTTGACTAGTTTCAACTCCCCGACGGGAGTATTTTATTGCCATTTGCCACTGCCAATTGTGAAACTAAAATTATACCGGAAGAAAGATTCGATCTGTGTCCGGAACAGTGCCAAGTGGACACCCTAGCCACTACACTACTCTGACTATAGCGATTTTATCGAGTAAACTGCGAGAGAGAAAGTTATCACTTATGTATATATGTTTATTTTAAACAATTTATTTTATCTAAATTCTGAAGCAAAACAAACACTAATGAAATAAATACAGTGCAAGCGCAAAATCAGTCTTTGCACACAAAAATTGTAACATCAGTTTTAGCGATTTATTGATCTGTTAAACCTCTGCCAATCAAGTGACAGGCAAATAACGCCCGATTTTCGGTAATATGAGAAAAGGCAGAGAGTGATGGTGTGCAAAACAATTTACAGGGCGTTGAAAATTAACTAAACTGACTGTAATGATGCTCTAAAAATGGCAAAACCGTAGAAAAATTGTTGGGCAAAAAAACCTGCGTAACAGGGACATGTGTTGAAGATAGGACGGAAATCCTCCGCGCCAAGCAATTTACATGCAAAACATAGGATTTCAGATGGGTCAACCCATTACAAGTATACCGCCTCCGGCGGTATAAAAACATTTTTAGCATTTCTGTTTTCAAGAATGTTAAATTTATCAAAGTTGTAGTGCAATTATGTTACAAAACCACTAATCAAAAAAACTGGCAGAATATTGTATCATTAAGATTTTATAAAAATGGACAATCTGTTTGAAAGGTGCATTAGTCTAGACTAGAAAAGAGTAGAGTAGAGTTAAAGGCCGAGTTCAAAACTTTTTTAGTTCAGCTTACTTTCGCGGAAAGGCCGTAAAGAAAGGAAAGTTGCGAGATCCGAATATCGAGTTTTCTCAGTCCCATAGAAGGGCTCATACCAGGTCAATGTATCGAATAGTGTTGTTGCCTGGCCGGTTTTTTGACTCGGCCGGCCGGGCTTGCGAACCCGGCTGGCTGGGCCGGCGGCCGGCCGGCCGGGTTAAACAGGAACAGGCCGGCCGGTCCCATTTTTGCCCTATTTTTCGTGTATTTTAGCAAAAGTTTAGCATTAAAGGATGCATACAGTTCTCCTGGTTATATAGAACAGACAAAATCCAGTAGTGTCCTTTTTCTGAAGACCGGCCGGCCGGCCGGCCGGGTGATGGCCGGCGGCGGATTGGCGGTATCGTGGGCCGGCCGGCCGGGTTTTCCTCGGCCGGTCAACAATTCTAGTATCGAATGCATTATTTGCTCGTGCTCGATAGCTTTTGTCTTTCCAAACTATTTAAGCAGCCAATATGTCAAAGAAACAAGCAAGTAGTTCCGACTTGCAATCGGTTATGGTTCCTCAAAAAATTTGACTAAAATCATCACTTTCAGTGAACTGGACGGATTTATGAAAGTTCAGACCCATTTCTATGATCATTACAATTAAGGAACGTTCTGAAGTCATGATATCTGCTGTGGGAAATTTGTCAAGCAAAATTCAATATTGTCACAGTAAACTTCAGCTTAAACTTGTTCTGCAAGAATCCGTAGATCTTTACGATTTACCCCTCCACCAGTCAAAAATTATCGGAGTTATTGGGTTTTTATTCCGAGCTTTGTTAGTTCTGCATATGTATGAGCTAAGCTTGTAAGCTTCAAAAGTGAACTTATACGGAAACCGAATCGAAAAACTTATTTCAGATTATTGTTCTGGTCCCCAAAAATTGCTATATACAATTGTTCAGCAAAATGGGGGTCAAAACTTTTACGGTTCCCTTAGTCTCCGTTTAAAATGAAAAAAATAAAGAATTTCGCTTAATGAAAAACTTTGCAATATTTGAGCTCTGGATGGTTGAAAACATACCCCTACCAAATTTTAACTCAATTCGTCAAGTTTAAAATTTTTGAGTGTTGTGGGGGGAGGGGGGTAAACTGGAAAATCCCAGTTTTATCCGGTTTTTTCCGGTTTTAACTGGATATCGGGTACCCGAAGCAGGACCCGGGTACCCGAAAATTTTCGGGTACCCGGGTACCCGTCGGGTACCCGACTACCCGTGCCCATGCCTATCCAACTATCTGACTGTGTAAAGGTTTCTGTGTTGTGCTAAATAGGTATCATGAATGATATATAACTGTCACATAAACATATTAGGTAGACAGAAGTCAAATGGTAACACATGCTACCCAATATTTACCTATCTTCTCCATCCACTTTCGGTGCTTTGCTTGTACGGCAAACAAATTTCCAACTGGTTTAGCCATACACGCTTATAGAAATAAATATAAATCCGTTCTAGCTCAACAAATCGGCATTAAAGGGCAAGGTAAATAGAGCTTTTAAATCCCTGAGCATGATTCACTATAATCGGACATTCATGCTTTTATTTAATATAATAGGTAATATGCCTTTCCTGCCCGAACAGACAAATATTATTTCTGTTAATTACTTACTGAGACATTTGGTTTCAAATTTCATCGTGTGGGAACTGCAGACATCTTTAATACGGCACTTATCATAATTAGAAATATGCAATTAATTTAAGCACAAGGAGATTCGGCTAGATGGTTTTCAGACCATACGGTCAATAAACTGCTTGAAATGTCTAGTTAGTCTGGTATAATCCTGAAGAGCTCTCGTTCTTCTGTTTTCTTCTGTTAGATCTATTAGGTATTCTTTTCTACTTTACTTTGCTGACTTTACGTCTACGATCATGACATTATGTTTCATTCACTTCTACAAGCTTGGCTTAATCGTGTACGCAAATTTCTCATCACTGCGTCCATTGGAAACTTATTCGCCAAATAATTTGGTAGACAATCCATGCGCTGGCAAAACGAAATTATATATATATATATATATATATATATATATATATATATATATATATATATATATGTGTGTGTGTGTGTGTATATATATACGTGGGTTCCCCCATGACATCGTTCGTGACATCGTTCAGCACATACACATACACATACCCCTACACGTACATGGGTACCCCCATGACATCGTTCGTGACATCGTTCAGCACATACACATACACATACCCTACACGCACATGGGTACCCCCATGACATCGTTCGTGACATCGTTCAGCACATACACATACACATACCCCTACACACACATGGGTACCCCCATGACATCCTTCGTGACATCGTTCAGCATATACACATACACATACCCCTACACGCTCATGGGTACCCCCATGACATCGTTCGTGACATCGTTCAGCACATACACATACACATACCCCTACACACACATGGGTACCCCCATGACATCCTTCGTGACATCGTTCAGCATATACACATACACATACCCCTACACGCACATGGGTACCCCCATGACATCGTTCGTGACATCGTTCAGCACATACACATACACATACCCCTACACACACATGGGTACCCCCATGACATCCTTCGTGACATCGTTCAGCATATACACATACACATACCCCTACACACACATGGGTACCCCCATGACATCCTTCGTGACATCGTTCAGCATATACACATACACATACCCCTACACGCTCATGGGTACCCCCATGACATCGTTCGTGACATCGTTCAGCACATACACATACACATACCCCTACACACACATGGGTACCCCCATGACATCCTTCGTGACATCGTTCAGCATATACACATACACATACCCCTACACGCACATGGGTACCCCCATGACATCGTTCGTGACATCGTTCAGCACATACACATACACATACCCCTACACGCACATGGGTACCCCCATGACATCGTTCGTGACATCGTTCAGCACATACACATACACATACCCTACACGCACATGGGTACCCCCATGACATCGTTCGTGACATCGTTCAGCACATACACATACACATACCCCTACACACACATGGGTACCCCCATGACATCCTTCGTGACATCGTTCAGCATATACACATACACATACCCCTACACGCTCATGGGTACCCCCATGACATCGTTCGTGACATCGTTCAGCACATACACATCCACATACCCCTACACCCCAAGGGTGCCCCCCGACATCCCTCGTGGCATCGTTCAGCATATACACATATAGTAAACATCATATACAGGGATACATACCACGCATCCTATTTTGTCTTGGTGTCGATTAGGAGCCATGGTAGTATTATAAGAACAAATGAAAGCTTCATTTGTTCATACTCCAAAATTGCTTATAAGCAGGTGCACATTCACGGCAAAATAACAAATCAACGTCCAACAACCTATGTTAGTAAGTGCATGCGACCTCTGCCAGACCAGAGTTCACGATACAGGCGGCTCATCATTGGAGCTGTATTGAACTTGGTTTTTTGGTAAATTTAAGAAAAATATATAAATAAATTAGATTACTAATTAATTTCTGAAGGCACAAGACAATGACAATCTGTAAAATGGTAGATATAAAATCAACCTGAAACTTTTAGCTATACTGCAAATTATACATGTAACCCAAAGAATACAAGTATAGTTTTCCAATATAATTTACTGTTTTGATCCATTTGTTTGAATAAAAGCAAAATTGGTCACAAAAATTTTTCAATGTAAAAAAAACTATTAAGCAAAATTAACTTTTAGCTATACTGCAGATTATACAAATAACCGAAACAATACAAGCATAGGTTAGTTTTCCATAATGATTACTGTAGTGTTCCAATTGTTTGAGTAAAAGCGAAAAATTGGTCAGAACAAATTTTCAATATATATAAATAGTTACGAAGAGACACGGCAATTCAAGATTAATATACTATTGTCACATACAAAAAACATTAATATCGTTATGCCATAAACATGTTATGTATATATACATATGCTGAGATTAAAGGGAAGCTTTATATATGTTCAATCAATCCATGCAAGCATAGAAAGAAGGAACGTTACTATATTACGACCGAAGTCGTCAAAGTGCACCACAGAGTATATACTGGTATATACTCAATGGATATTGGTCTATATTACGACATACGTCGTCAAATCTTGTATTTGGTATACAAAACTGCTTAAATATCACGAAGTTTACGTGTTAAGATTTTAGGTGTGATGTTAAACTTGGTTGTTGCGTTCGACAAAAGTTTTTTGTAAATTTCGGTATGTAAAAATCGATTTGCAGAATTAATATTAAAAATTATTTATATGCCAAAATCTCTAGACAAAAATTGATATAAGCGCAACAGCGCCAGTGCGTAAACGAGAAAGGTCGAGAGTAATAACTCTACAAGACCAACCCCAATACAACACAAGCAAAATAGTAAACATCATATACAGGGATACATACCACGCATCTTATTTTGTCTTGGTGTCGATTGGGAGCCATGGTAGTATTATAAGAACAAATGAAAGCTTCATTTGTTCATACTCCAAAATTGCTTATAAGCAGGTGCACATTCACGGCAAAATAACAAATCAACATCCAACAACCTATGTTAGTAAGTGCATGCGACCTCTGCCAGACCAGAGTTCACGATACAGGCGGCTCATCAGTGGAGCTGTATTGAACTTGGTTTTTTGGTAAATTTAAGAAAAATATATAAATAAGCAAGAAAAGGTTTCGCCGCTGGTCGCCTCAAGACGTGATGTTAACACATAAACAGAAGAGAAGGGAGATCCCAACTTAATTCAATTGAAACATATGACTTTATATATAAAAAATTTTTAGTACCGTTTTTGGAAAAGCAATGTATTACGCATTTTTATAACTGAAAAAGATATACAAAATTTTCTTTAACTGAAAATGAATATAGATTACTAATTAATTTCTGAAGGCACAAGACAATGACAATCTGTAAAATGGTAGATATAAAATCAACCTGAAACTTTTAGCTATACTGCAAATTATACAGGTAACCCAAAGAATACAAGTATAGTTTTCCAATATAATTTACTGTTTTGATCCATTTGTTTGAATAAAAGCAAAATTGGTCACAAAAATTTTTCAATGTAAAAAAACTATTAAGCAAAATTAACTTTTAGCTATACTGCAGATTATACAAATAACCGAAACAATACAAGCATAGGTTAGTTTTCCATAATGATTACTGTAGTGTTCCAATTGTTTGAGTAAAAGCGAAAAATTGGTCAGAACAAATTTTCAATATATATAAATAGTTACGAAGAGACACGGCAATTCAAGATTAATATACTATTGTCACATACAAAAAACATTAATATCGTTATGCCATAAACATGTTATGTATATATACATATGCTGAGATTAAAGGGAAGCTTTATATATGTTCAATCAATCCATGCAAGCATAGAAAGAAGGAACGTTACTATATTACGACCGAAGTCGTCAAAGTGCACCACAGAGTATATACTGGTATATACTCAATGGATATTGGTCTATATTACGACATACGTCGTCAAATCTTGTATTTGGTATACAAAACTGCTTAAATATCACGAAGTTTATGTGTTAAGATTTTAGGTGTGATGTTAAACTTGGTTGTTGCGTTCGACAAAAGTTTTTTGTAAATTTCGGTATGTAAAAATCGATTTGCAGAATTAATATTAAAAATAATTTATATGCCAAAATCTCTAGACAAAAATTGATATAGGCGCAACAGCGCCAGTGCGTAAACGAGAAAGGTCGAGAGTAATAACTCTACAAGACCAACCCCAATACAACACAAGCAAAATAGTAAACATCATATACAGGGATACATACCACGCATCTTATTTTGTCTTGGTGTCGATTAGGAGCCATGGTAGTATTATAAGAACAAATGAAAGCTTCATTTGTTCATACTCCAAAATTGCTTATAAGCAGGTGCACATTCACGGCAAAATAACAAATCAACATCCAACAACCTATGTTAGTAAGTGCATGCGACCTCTGCCAGACCAGAGTTCACGATACAGGCGGCTCATCAGTGGAGCTGTATTGAACTTGGTTTTTTGGTAAATTTAAGAAAAATATATAAATAAGCAAGAAAAGGTTTCGCCGCTGGTCGCCTCAAGACGTGATGTTAACACATAAACAGAAGAGAAGGGAGATCCCAACTTAATTCAATTGAAACATATGACTTTATATATAAAAAATTTTTAGTACCGTTTTTGGAAAAGCAATGTATTACGCATTTTTATAACTGAAAAAAGACATACAAAATTTTCTTTAACTGAAAATGAATATAGATTACTAATTAATTTCTGAAGGCACAAGACAATGACAATCTGTAAAATGGTAGATATAAAATCAACCTGTAACTTTTAGCTATACTGCAAATTATACAGGTAACCCAAAGAATACAAGTATAGTTTTCCAATATAATTTACTGTTTTGATCCATTTGTTTGAATAAAAGCAAAATTGGTCACAAAAATTTTTCAATGTAAAAAAACTATTAAGCAAAATTAACTTTTAGCTATACTGCAGATTATACAAATAACCGAAACAATACAAGCATAGGTTAGTTTTCCATAATGATTACTGTAGTGTTCCAATTGTTTGAGTAAAAGCGAAAAATTGGTCAGAACAAATTTTCAATATATATAAATAGTTACGAAGAGACACGGCAATTCAAGATTAATATACTATCGTCACATACAAAAAACATTAATATCGTTATGCCATAAACATGTTATGTATATATACATATGCTGAGATTAAAGGGAAGCTTTATATATGTTCAATCAATCCATGCAAGCATAGAAAGAAGGAACGTTACTATATTACGACCGAAGTCGTCAAAGTGCACCACAGAGTATATACTGGTATATACTCAATGGATATTGGTCTATATTACGACATACGTCGTCAAATCTTGTATTTGGTATACAAAACTGCTTAAATATCACGAAGTTTATGTGTTAAGATTTTAGGTGTGATGTTAAACTTGGTTGTTGCGTTATATTATATATATATATATACATTATATATACGTTATATATACACATACCCCTACACACACATGAGTACCCCCATGACATCGTTCGTGACATCGTTCAGCACATACACATACACATACCCTACACGCACATGGGTACCCCCATGACATCGTTCGTGACATCGTTCAGCACATACACATACACATACCCCTACACACACATGGGTACCCCCATGACATCGTTCGTGACATCGTTCAGCATATACACATACACATACCAATACACACACATGAGTACCCCCATGACATCGTTCAGCATATACTCATACACATACCCCTACATACACACATGGGTACCCCCATGACATCGTTCGTGACATCGTTCAGCATATACTCATACACATACCCCTACACACACACACACTTGGGTACCTCCATGACATCGTTCGTGACATCGTTCAGCATATACACATACACATACCCCTACACACACATGGGTACCCCCCTGACATCGTTCGTGACATCGTTCAGCATATACACATTAGAGTTGTGCCCGGGCCTTGAATCGGGCCTCGGGCTCCGGGCCGGGCCCGGGCCGGGCCTGCACCGGGCCGGCCCGGGCCCGGTTGTTGGAGCGGTAGGCCCGGCCCGGGCCCGGGCCCGGGCCCGGTCGGCCGCGCAGGCCCGGCCCGAGCCGGGCCTACCGGGCCTGCCGGGCCTGGGAGGCCCGGCCAGGCCCGGCCGAGCCCGGTGAGGCCCGGTCAAATTTTTTCTATCCATTTTCTAATTTTTTTATACAATTTCTTCACTAGAAAGTCCAATTTAAGCTTACGCGAGTTGTCTAAGTTGTAATAAATAGCACTAACTATTGTTTGGCACTGTTTTCTGTATGCCGGGCCTTTACCGGGCCGACCGGGCCTACACCGGGCCGCCGGGCCCACCGGGCCTACCGGGCCTTGAATCGGGCCTCCGGGCCCGGGCCGGGCCCGGCCCGGTTGGTTCAGCAGACCCGGGCCCGGGCCCGGCCCGGGAAATTTGTTAGCGGCACAACTCTAATACACATACACATACCCCTACACACATGGGTACCCCTATGACATCGTTCGTGACATTGTTCAGCATATACACATACACATACCCCTACACACACATGGATACCCCCATAACATCGTTCGTAACATCGTTCAGCACATACACATACACATACCCCTACACACACATGGATACCCCCATGACATCGTTCGTGACATCGTTCAGCATATACACATACATAGAGTGAGTGGGACTTTTTAGTATGAAAAACGGGGGGGGGAAGGACTATGTACATTTGGACTATGTACATACCTGTTGTGCCTCATGTACATACCTTCCCAATGATATGTACATACCTACCCCCCGTGCCATCGCATGGAAGGGTGACCAATAATTTGAAGCTTGATAATTTCATCAAAAAGATACTCGATCTCGTCAAAGCTATTTATACTGTTTCGATAATAGGAACAATTCCACACCTACGTGCTACAAGTGTAAGCATAGGCTTTGGCTTTTGTAAAAATGAGGTATGTCGATTTCTCAGAAAAGTATATATAACCGTAGAAAGCCAGCAGACGGATGCCTGCGAGAAACTAGGATGTTACAGTTCTCAGTTCGCCTTAACATTTGAGGGTGGACAATTCCCTCTGAACGTTTTGGGGAATGGACGTCAACGTGTGTCGAGGGAGAGCGATACATATTTGAACAAACGTATATATATATATATATATCTTATATATCTATATGCTTAACGTATAAATTGTACTTAACTGTTTTAGCAATGCTGGATTTTGCATTTTTCTTGCTGATTTTTATTTTTGCCGCCGGTCTGACCTTGTGCTGGCTGAGCTTTCTTCGCCTTCACTTCCCGAATGTCAAATGGATTAATCAAGGTTTGGATCACCAAATTCAGCCACACTATCGACTTGTCCAACAACACGTCAATTTTGTGGATCTGCTAACACTTTTGATTTTCATTCCTTATCAGTTAAATCATAAATATTTCAGCAATACCTGGTCAGCCACGCATTTCTCTTGCAAGGCTCTACATTTCTTCAACTCAGTGATTTTTCATGTGTCATCCAATTTAATTGTCACCATTGCAATTGTGCGCTTACTGGAAGTGCGATACTTCAACCATTCTGCAGCTAAAAAGCTACTGAACGCTAAAATCTTTCTGCTGTTCGCTTGGTTCGCTGGGATCCTTTGCAGCGTTCCAACGGCGCTGGTCAGCCAACTGCTGGTTCGATCTGGCGTTTACAATAACACTCCCTACGAAATCAAGCGATGTATGAATATTTGGTTCATTCAACGTATCAATGACAATCATACGCACGAATTTGAGCTGGAAAAGTTTTACTATGTCGCACATTTGGTCGGGATTTTCTGGGCTCCGGGAAGCGTTACTGTCCTCATTTATGGTTGTGCCGTCTATTTTCTCTACAAGCAAGGTCGACAGACCACCCTGGGTACAAGTCAAAGAACAAAAATGGGAAACCGCCTTCTCCACACATCCACATATCTGGTGATTGCCTACATTGTCTGTTGGCTGCCATACAATGTTGTGTCAATATTGGGTGTCAGGGTTCATGGAAGCATAATTTATACTTTGCACTATTTGATTCTGCTGGGAGCTGTTCTGCATCCGTTTTGTTACGGAATCATCACCATTCGATGCTGCAGCAAAGCCATGAACTCTCGTCCTCGTATCCCCACTCTAACAATCCTACTCCATCCAGAGTCAGGTTGCTCAAGAACTGACCTATCCAGTTCTCGGCTCAAAGGAGGGACAGGTTGTAGGACATCCGCGTCCAGTAACGCCCTTCTTGACGTGCCAAACCGTGACCGAAAATTGACGATGTGGAAAAGTCAAAGTGCAAACTTCAATCGACTGAGCACGGGAACGGATGACATTAATTCGAAAGTCACTAGTTTGTAGCTGTTATTCTGTTGCCATCCAAGTCTGTAAACTAGAACATTGCAGAACATTGCATGTCTTGTTGTTGAACACTGTTAAAATAAACAATGAGGTCAACGTTATTGTATTGTATGTTTTAAAATTTGAAATAATACAGGAAAGCATTTCAGTGAAATTACAAAGCTTTCCGAAAGCTTTCATTCTGAGAAAGGACGTTTTGCAACGTTCTATGGACTGTGATTAGGTCTTCTAAATAATGAAGTGAATGAAACATTTGGATCCGTTAGCTCCCTCGTCAGGCCTATTCCCTTCATTTGCATGCCATGGCACAAAAATGAGGCACTCAGACAATCACCATTCTTACATATGTTATCGTTATCCATTGTGAGATGCTCACCACAACAGAAAGCCAAAGTCTCTCTGACCCAACACCAGCCAAAACTAATGACTCCAATTTGTTTTACTTACGTACAGAACAGTGTTAAAATTGATATTTAACAGCAGAACCGAATTCAACATAATCTGCAATGCTCACTGACACTGAATAGTAGTCTAAAAACAACTAGAAAATTTTGCAGACTAACAGATAGCTTGATGCAAGGCGTCCGACACTGCAACAAACAACAACCTTTTACCCAGAACGCGTCACTGTCCCTACACGCCGGTCTTAAGGCCATCCAAGGTGCGTAACCGGGAATGAAGACCCATTGAATAATCTGATTGGCGGAAATGTTCCGAAGTACAAAGGGCTAAAATAGTAAATTCCAATGTTGAGAAAAAGCTGTGTTTTCTGAACTCGAAAAGCAGGAAGTGGTGGGAACGCGGGGACGGCAAATGGGCCACCCTCGTACTTTCTACAGAGTAGACAGCGAGCCAAGGAGCAAGTAAAGTAAATTTGAAGTTAGCGACCGAATTAGTTTGATATACGTAATATACTATTATTCAAGCTGGAAAGTCGTTCGTTACATATTTTCTGGTTGATCGGGTTCTTGGGAGGTAACCTTATAGTCATGATTGCTTACTGGCAGCTGAGACAACTTGTCTATTTTGGTGAAGTTATGTATTGGATTCTTTTGATTTCATAGTTTGTGGCTTCTCGCCAAAGTACAGTATGCGAACATAGGTGTACCAGGCTACAGTTTACCCCCAGTGAGACTCCCAGTGAGACCCCCCACGGAGAGGCCAGACCCCCTCCCCCCTACCCGACTTCAACTACTCCGCCCCCAAGCCGAGCTCAAACCCCCCCCCTCCCCCCTAAAATTGGGTCCAAACCAAGGTAAAATGCTAAATTTTTGAAAAAATTTGCAATTTTGGAAAATTCTTGAAAAAAATAAATCAGCTATAAGCTGCTAAAGATGATTATTTATAGCAATTAAAAGGTAATATACACAATTATAAACCACAATCTGGATTAATTTAGGCATATTTTAGCACAAGTTTGTCAATTTTTAAGCCATATTTTCGCATACGAAAACTATTAACAGAAGCTTTTGAGTACGTTTAATGTACTGTGCATCGAAAAAGGAGCATTTTTAGCTAAACAAACTTTGGTACAGTTTAGGGGGGTCCCCCCAAATTTCGGATTTTGGTGGGGTCTCCCGAGCCAAGTTTGGACCTTCTACTCCCCCCAACCCAAACAGGTGGTACACCTATGTATGCGAACTTTGTAGCATTTATAATAAATTAATCCTGTTCAAATTATTTGTTAAGAGTTGGCTCCAGAGTTTGGATATTTGGCTCCAGAGGCTCCGGGAGGGCTGGGTCAGGCCTTGTTCCAACCAAGCCATGAGCTTCTCATCAATGATCTTTTTCTGGGCAGGGTTCACCTTATACGCTCTAGCCTTAATGGGTCTCTTGCCTGGTTCAATCTCAATATAATGATAATCCAATTCAGTCTTGCCAAATCCTCTGACAGCATCCCAGATATCAGGAAACTTCAGGATTATGAGCCGATACGTCTCTGATTCTGGCGAGTAAGTCAACATTCCAAAAATTTGATCTTGTTATTTAACAGGGTCCGTTTCACCTCAGAAGACAAGGCGAGGCGAGGCGAAGGCGAGCTAGGTGGTGAAGGCACCTCCGGAGCCGCTAGGCCTCGCTGTTGTAAAATCTTTGTCCAATCTGGCCGCTCATACCCCACTTCTCCAGGATGAATCTTGCGCCGGACGCTTCGTTTAGACCAGGGGCCAGTTTCATAAAATGTTCTTGAGTTCTCGAGCCTAGAGCTAAACTACGCTGGAAGTTTTCGAGATCCGCAAGTCGCATTGCAAGTCACACTGAAAAAGTTCTCGAGTTCTCGAGTCAAGTTCTCTGGTCGATTTTGACCAGAGAAATTTATGCCAATTTGAGACATACATACTCGAGAAATTTTAGTAAATTTAAATTTATAAGTAGTTTCTTCCTGCTTCAATAGTTTGCTCAGTTTACTAAAGAAATCACCATAAAATTGCTCGGAGATATATCTACATATAATTTTTATTACAGAAGAAGATGTTGTCACTGAAACAGACCACTCGAGAACTCGAGAAGATTCTTTATGAAACTGGTCCCCGGAGGAATTCACCAGTTGAACTTCAGCTTCATCTACAGAATCCGCCTGTTCCATCTGTTCCATCTCTGAGGGATCCGGATCGACCCCAACACCCTCCGGAGCAACTTCCTCCTCCATGGCCAGGTTGATTTGTGCCCCCAGATCTACCCCGACCAGAACATTTTCCACCCGACCATTACTCTACAGCCAAACAGATGACCCCGGGTCTCCCCCAGGCGCCACCCCTCTTTAGCCACGGACAGCAACCCCTGCAATGGATCCTCTGCGTCTACCACTTTGGAATCATCCCCGGAGGTTACCTCTTGTGGATCCTGTATTTCCTCCATTCCACACATTCATCTGATCTGAAAAAATGACCGGGACCAAGGGGACAGTAGCACGTACATCCCCTCAATTGTTGGGAGATCTGATTCGTACAATATACATGATTTGCGGTAACTTTGTTCGGTAGTGGCAGGAGAGATAAGATCACTATCCCCCACAATATTTGGTACCAGAGGGCAGTAACTCCCTTCTGAGCCGAAGAACTCAGAGGGAGTTCCTGAAGCTTCACCTCCCCTGGAATCGGGGCTATCTGTCGCTAGAGCGGTAGGGGTACTCTCTCTGTACCCCCTCTTTAGAGGCCGTGCCGGGCCTTGGTGGCTCAGCCAAATTTTAGCAATGCATATGTATTTCTAATTTTTTTCTAAAATTTCTTCACCAGAAAGCACAATTTAAGCTTCCACGAGTTGTCTAATAAGTTGTAATAAATAGCACTAACTATTGTTTGGCACTGGCTTTTTGTATGCCGGGCATTCATCGGCACGACCGGACCTACACCGGGCCGCCGGGCCCGCCGGGCCTACCGGGCCTTGAATCGGGTCTCCGGGCCCGGGCCGGGCTCGGCCCGACCCGGTCGGTTCAGCAGGCCCGGGGCCGGACCCGCCCGAGAAATTTCTTAACGGCACAACTCTAGTATTGTCACATTGAAAATCTGTTGTTTTGTTTGGTTCGCAATAAATAGCTTTATAGTTGAAATGTGTAAAGTTGGAAGTGTAGGGGCAACCAAACTTTACGGGTGGAAACTGTGCGCGTATGGAAACGACGAACCTGGAGGAGACTTATGGGCAGATCTCGCCAAGAAATTAAATAAGCCTAACAAACTACCAAACAAACTGACTAAAGGGACGAACGACTGTCTTACTACTGGACTACTAAGGAACTTTGATTAACTTAAATACACGCTCAGTGAATAATTAGCCTACCTAGACTTGGAAAATAACTCAGAACCCTACCTACCTATTATACGATTCTAATAAAAGCCTAATTAAAACACCCTAATGGCTCAGCTACTGAGACCACATTTAATAGAATTATAAACAGAGGGGAGCGACTCCCGAAAGCTACACAACACAATAAATCCTGACATTTAGACATTCATCAGTAAAGATACACAAACAGAGCAAATTTTTACCAAACACAAACACTCTGAAAAATTAGCTACAACTAACAGGGCGCGAATAAAATCTCGGTACAGTTTACAAAACAGTTCACGTGAACAAAACAAGTCCCCCCAATTATTTAAACCCTTCAAAAACTATTATCTCAGAAAAACTTCCCTAAGCCGTCGCGGCTAAATTAACTTATTTGGTATGATGTAATGAAACCTCCTTTCTAAAATAAACAGCCATATTAGATACTAATTTAAAAGGGGAATTAAGGCTCAGTAAAACACCACTAATAAAATTTAGGTCGACCCACGAGGTCGCC
>JASAND010009517.1:0-24176 GCA_030248195.1 Trissonchulus latispiculum | reverse complement strand
TTACATATATAATATACCTACGTGTATATGTATATACATGTACGTGTATATGTACATGTATGTGCATACATTACACGCACAGATGAATGGCAGCTGAAGAAACCGACGGCCCCGAAGGCCCCGGCGGCCCCGCAAGCCCCGCTGGCCCGGCAGGACAGGTTGGCCCCGTCGGCCCGGCAGGCCCCGCGGGCCTTGAAGCGGGCCGGGCTTTGCAGGGTAGACGGGCCGGGCCCGGGCCGGGCCGCACTCTATAAAATCGGGACCGGGCCGGCTCGGGGCCGGCCCCGGCCCGGGCCCGGCCCAGGCCCCAGGCCCGCTTCACGGCCCGGTCACAGCCCTAGCTGCAGTCACGTTGTCATCATTTACACTGTAAGGTCAACACATTTAAACTGATGCTTGAATGGCAATTGTAATGACTTTTAATAGTTGGCAATCAGGGTCTCTCCAAATCACGCTTTCCTAATGTAAAGGTAAATGTAAATTTTACACTTGGAAAGTATCTCCATCCCTACTTCGGAAACATTGGTTGCCGGTGTATGAAGTAGTATGCCATGATTCCAATTTAAGGAGCTAATTAACAAGTAGTGCCGGATTAGATCACAATATACCTCAAAATAACAAGCTAATTGTAACAAGCTAATTCAAGTCACAACAGAGTACATCACAGGATGCACAGACACAGCGTCAGGAGCATACATGCGTTGAGGTGGGAGATGATGGAGTTTCACCGCCTCAAATCTGTTTCCCCGGATGTGTCGCTCATCCTCCCATTGACTCAGCTTTTTTCCTTTTTTGCGTCTTCGGGCTCCAGTTCACCTCGACCGTCAAAACCATTTCACTTCTTGCACATATCTAGTAACTAATGTCAGCACGAAGGGGCCCACCCACGTCCTTTGGTGTAAATTGGGCTAATCCTTTAAAAGGAGGGTCTCAGGACTCAGGGTAGAGAGAGACATTGCACTCAAAAATGAAAATGCAGGAATTGTGTGGAAAATATGCTATAGCAGTAGGAGGAGCAGTTGCATTCAGAATATTTTTGCTAGCGAAAGTAACAAAACCATAGTGTGCGTGCACAGTAAGGGGCAGTGCACAGTAGTAACAGTTGAGATCTCATGTGTTAAACATAGGAAATTAGAAAAGTTGTCACATTTTCGCATGTGCCAGAGAAATCTCGCGAATGGCAAAATGGATCCGTCCAAGCTGTATATCATATTAATTCCTTGTTTTCGAACTGTGATCTGTAGGAATCAGAATTTTAAATTAGGTCTTTAAGGAATTTTAGTCAATTTGTGAAGTATTAAAATTTGAATTGGTACAAAATTTTAATACTTCAAAAACTGATTAAAATTTTTTAAGACCTAAAAATTCTGATTCCTACAAATCAGAGTTCGCAAACATGGAATTAGGATTTAATATGATATAAAGCTTGGACGGATCCATTTCGTCAATCGTGAGATTTCTCAGGCGCACCGGAAAAAGTGACAATTTTCTAATTTCCTATGTGGATGGTGGTGGATTCCCTTTGGTCACATAAAGTTTGCACCATTATTACTCATTCATTACTTGGAGTTAAGAAGTCATTTTTATATCAAAATGCAGCTTGACATTTTCTCTTTTTAATACATACCATGAAACTAATGTTGCTTTTCTAAAATATTTTTAATACATTCTAGAAGAAGTATAATTTTCCAGATTTTTTGCAGACTCAAGTAAATGTTTTCGCGAGACATCAGTTATATCATTCGATACCTCCATCAAATAGCTGGGGACGATTTTTTATTTATTGTGAAATCGCTCTTCGTTATGGAGAAAAATGCTGAAATGTGTTGCGTAACCTGTATTTTGCCTACATTTTCCAAATTTGTCAAGCGATTACTTTAGGTAGAAAGCAGTAATCGGGGCAACTAAAAAACGTCTCTGGGTTTATTTGTGCAGAACACATCTGTTCAGTAGCAGCCCTCCAGCTTGCATGGTGAATGCTCTGCAATCTTTGGAAAAAATTGGTCGTGTTTTTGCAGAAACTACATTTCTCATGATAGCAGCCTACAGGATAGCTGTTGGACGACGATCATGCCTCGAATAATTTGCCCCCATGAGATCTTCAGATCGACGCCCTTAGTTTGATTTTACGACTTGCGTAGTTCAAGAAATGTTGGATTATCTGATTTCTGCAAAAATGACAAGTTTTCGACGCACAAGCAAGAAAATCGGCTATATCTCACGGTAGAGAAAAGCTAGAAACTTGATTTAAAAAGCAAAAATATGAAGCTCAACGAGATCTTTCGAATGAATATAGTCATAACTGTATAGCTGCCGCCAAACTTTCAGAAATTGGGAAAAACCGCCCTGATCGGAAATCTCTAGTTTTTGAATCGAGATTGCGCGGAGGGTATTGGAACGCTAAAAGATTCTATTTCGGAATGTTTCGTCAAATTTTATCTTGATTTACGCTGCGAAATAACAATATGTGCCCAAAAGGAATCACCACCTTAACACATGAGATCTGAACTTTGAGGTGAAATTACTCAATAACCTTAAGGCTTACAACTTTAATTTTAAAATCTCGTTAAAATATACCGTCTGGACTATAAAATATGCAAAAAATCAGAGAAATCGGAGAAAGTCGAAAAATGACCAAAAAATGGACCCCCTTGAGTTAGAATTCTGACTTATCAGTTTAGTAATTGCACATACATGAATCGAAAAAGGTATTATATTTAGAACATGCAACCAGTGTTGTGAACTGTCATATTTTAGCTGAAACTACATCAATGTTGGTCTTATCAGTTTGGTTCATTATACACTCCAAAAGTATTGTGAACAAAAAGGTGCCGAGTCAAAATAAAGTCACGGTGGGTGTCATTCTTGGGACTGCTGTAGGATGGATAATTCCAACCATGCTGACAGCTTTAAACTCTATAACATTTGCCGAAGGCAAAGGTTCAACACTGCTGGCTGTTTGCGATCTCATGCTTTCTTTACCTCCGAATCCATCCAGAGTCATCATGTCGACCCTGTTTCTTCTAATGACCTTTATTTCCTTAGGTCTCGTTGTCTATACCTGGACAACTTCTCACGAAACTCTGGCGCTGTATTCAATGAATCGAGCAAAACTGTCGCTATCAGGTACGTAATTCCATAGTTTACGGTTTTAAGGAATTCTTAATACTCACATTGCGGATTTTGTCTGCACCAGACAGTGACTATTACTACAATAATAAATGTATTAAAATTGCTCATTGCGTTTTACTTAGTTAATAATAATAAATAATAACAAGTAGGCCCTAAAAGGAGCATCATCCAGATGTTGTGTTAGCAGCAAAGGTTGTTGCAACTTTTACTTTAAGATATCGTTTGGATTTTGGAATAAACTGTGTGCTTCCCTTTTTACGCAACTTGTGTTAGTTTTGCGTTGAGTGCTTTATCTTCACAGATCTTTATCTTGTTTATGATCTCCCACCAAATGAGGAACCTGTTTTGCCGAGACCCATTTTGTAAAATTCCTGTTTCAACTTGTTTATTTCAAACGAATTCAGCATTCACAGTAAAGCAACGGCCATAGCGCCCTTCGGGTACTGATATGAGCTATATCACATATTGATTTAACAAATATTTAACTCATTTGATATAAAATTTGCTTGAAGTTTCCACGACAAAGAAACCAGTCTCCGTTGATTTTTTACTGCGCTGGATGCATACGATTTTGCTAACTCTAGTGTCGGATTCGTAAGGTCTCTGCAGAATTTTTCTGACAGTTTACCTATGTGTTTTCAAGGATGGAGTCTTTGGCTGGAGCTACTTTATATATCTGGGTTTTTACGAATGCGTACCTCCATGAGAGGTCTGGTCCAACTCATCAGTTTTAACTAATGCTAAAATCAATGTAGTCAGCTAGCTTCCATATCTAAATCGTCATACATAAGAACTAACTGTAGTGGGCTATTAACCAAAAAATGTGATGTTGCTCATCGTTGCCTGCTCCGAACGTTATCCTAGTTTCAGCAAAACTTACTGCATTCTTGCATAATAGTGGACTATTTTTATGAAAAAGGTGCAGTTCTCTGTCTCTGACTGCATCCGGTAGACAACAGAATCCAAAACTAAGGACTCACTTTCAACCACTTAAGATTTAGACTGAAAAATGATAATTATATAAAAACGTCATGTCAAAAACATCTGCAATTCAAAGCGTCAATGCAAATAAAGAATGATTGATGAATGTGTCAATCTAATTATTAAGCGATGGTTTGGTCTACATTTCGCGATCCAAGCGAAGGGGGCTCTGCACAAAAGATTAAAGGAAATGTAAACTCACGATTGGCAGGGGGACTGCTATTGAAAAAGCACCCGCCGAATTTTTTGTTATTCACGTTGTCTACTACAACTCTGCAGCACGCAATACTGAAGGAAAATAGTTGGTGACCCGTTTTTGCACATGCACCCTTTGCACAAAGACGTAATCCTCAACAAGCTCCAATGCTGAGTGGGCACAGAGATGGATGCGGGACGCGGGAGCCCGCGAGACGGAACGGGATGGGACGACAACCTTCGTCCCTCGGGATCCCGCGGGACAAAATTTTCTTATACTACAAAATTGGGGAATTTTAAAGAAAGCTAGATAACAGTTTTTGTTGTATCTTTGTCGAATAATAAAAGACCACCAGGAATTCCAGAATAGTATTTAATAAATCCAATGAATAATGAAAGCGATAAATGTAATTAAGGCCAGTAATAATAAAGTAATAGCCGTAATAATGTAATAATGAAATAACAAGCAGAGCAGAAATAGTCAAACCGAAGATAGTAAACGTAAACGTAATGAAGACACGTAATGCATAAACACACACTTAAGTAAAGCAACACAGCACGAACGAAATAGTACAAACTGCTCTTTATATAATAGTAAGGAAGCTTCTAGAATGTTCCAGAAAGTTCGTCACCGCAATAGAAGCTTCTAGAAGGTTCTTCACTACTAGAAGTTTCTGGAATGTTCTACCAGTTTCTAGCAGTTTCTGGAATGTTCTCTACGACACCTCCCCACCTAGCCTGAAGTCAAGGTGAAGGCGAAAACTTTCTCGTTGGCTTCCGGGGACGTTTGGATCTCCGGGGATTATGGGGACCGTACTCCTGAGGCTCAGTCGGTTGAACTGCCGGCTGGGAGGCAGAGGTTGAAGGTAACGCTAGCTCCGGAACCTGGTTTGAAATAGCCGTACTATCACCAGAGGTAATACCCACTGTTCTGGGAGTGGGGGTCATGCCCGGTTCCGTTTCATCTTCAGCAACGTAGCGTGGCTGTAGCTGTTCGACGTGCCTTCTCCACGTGGGACCCCTAGGGTAAACGCGGACATTCACTGTGCGAGTACCCTTTCGTTTCGTGACAACGGCAGGTATCCAACGCGGTTCCTTATCTCGGCGTGGGCCAAAATATAAGGCGTAAACAGGATCGCCTACCTTGTAAGACGGCAACACTTTGGACACCTTTTCAGGCATTTGGGATTTAGCAGCTTCTCTGGATTGCTTCCCCTGAGCAATGTGAGCTGGAGAAGGGAGGAGCGTATCAATTCTAGTTCGGATTTGACGGGAATTGAGTAGCTCACTCGGTGAGTACCCGCTCGAATTAGGAGTTCGGCGGTATTGCATCAAGAATTCTTGCAGAGCCTTTCTCGGAGGAAGACTAGACTTCCGAAGGGCCTGCTTGAAGGTCTGAACAAGACGTTCAGCAGCACCATTTGTTGCGGGATGATATGGTGCTCCGGTTAAGTGAACGATTCCTCGCTCCTTGCACCAGGATTGGAACTCTTCGGACTGGAAGGCCGTGGCGTTGTCCGTGACGAGTGTATGAGGGAATCCAATTAAGTGAGCGAAGTCCTGTTCCAGTAGATCAATAGTTGCTTTGGCTGACACTGATTGTGTCGGATGGATGCAGGGATACTTGGAATATGCATCCGTAAGCAACAGCCAATTGGTACCCATGAAATTAATGGCGTGATCCAAGTGAAGACGGCTCCAGGGTTTCTCTGGAAGCATCCAAGGATGGATCGGAGGTTTCGATGGCTTATTCTGATGCTCACCACACGGCACACAATGGCGACATGTAGCTTCTATGTCGTCATCGATATTTGGCCAATAGACAGCCGTGCGAGCCAACTGCTTCATGCGTTGCATGCCGAAGTGCCCCAGGTGTAACAGGTCCAGAACGCTTCGTCGCATACTTGTAGGAATCACAACTCTGGATCCTTGAATCAGGCATCCGTTGCAAATAGACAGTGAGTCGCCAAGCTGTCGAAAACGTTGCAATTAGGATCCTTCGTCATTTTTCTTTGGAGGCCAACCTTCACGTGTGAAGCGCACCACCATTGACAGAATTGAATCCTTCGCCGTTTCCCGAGCCAGAAAACTAGTATCAGTCGGTGCTAGCTTATCACTGATCGCTTCGATTGCGCACACCATCTCCCCGTCATCATCACTTTCCTCCCTATCGAAAGTGACGTCCTCACTGGAAGTGAGGCGGCTCAAAGCATCAGCATTTGCGTGTTCCGCAGTTCGACGATACTTGATTTCGTAATTGAACTGACCTAGCCAAAGTGCCCATCTTGCGAGCCGATTGGCCGCCAACAGTGGAATGTCCTTTCCAGGTCCGAACAGTGCCAATAGAGGCCGGTGGTCGGTTACCAGTGTGAATCGCCGCCCATAAAGGTACTGGTAGAATTTCTTCAATCCGAACACTATCGCTAAGGCCTCTTTCTGGATTTGGCTATAATTCCTTTGACTCTGTGTCAAAGTTTTTGACACATTGGCAATTGGGCGCTCGCTTCCGTCTGGAAAGCGATGAAATAACACTGCTCCAATTCCCACGTTAGATGCATCACAGGCCAGGCCTAGAGGCAATTTGTTGTCAAAGTGAACCAGGACATTCTCTGATGATAGAAGGTCTTTCAATTGTTGGAAAGCCTTCTGATGCTTCTCTTCCCATTTCCATTGGGATTTCTTTTTCGTCAGTTCATATAAAGGTTCAGCAACTGTTGCTAGACCAGAAGGAAGGAATTTGGCATAAAATTGTATCGAGCCCATGAATGCTTTTAGGCTTGACACACCCTTCGGCGGCGGCATCTTCAGCACACCGTCGATTTTGGGTCCCTTCGCAATGCCTTCATGTGATAAGAGATGACCCAGGTATTCGACGTATGGCTGAGCAAACTGGCATTTCTCAAGTCGGCAGTGGAGACCTTTCTCTTCCAGCCGCTTCAGTAGGCGTCTGAGATTGCGCAAGTGATCTTCCGCGTTTTTACCGCTTACCAAAATATCATCCAAGTAAACGGCTGTACCTGGCAAATCCTTGGTAAGCTGATCCATGATCTGCTGAAAATAACCAGGTGCTGACTTAATGCCAAAAGGAAGTCGTTTCTGCAGCAGAACTCCCTTATGAGTGCTGAGGGCCAATCTTCGTTGGCTGATCGGTGCCAACTTAATCTGATTGTATGCATCAGCAAGATCAATTTTAGTGAATCCATAGCCACCTCCCAGTCGTCGCATTAAATCCTCCGGAAGAGGCAATGGATGACGATGTTCCTCCAGTTGAGGATTAACTGTGACTGAATAGTCTCCACAGACACGTAAGCTGGCTTTCTTCTGTCCTGGAAGTAAAGCCTTTTTGATAGGAACCACTGGAGTTCCATAATCACTGAACTAGGTGGGTTCCCAGACTCCTCTGGCGATGCCTTTGTCGTATGCCTCTTCCAAATCAGCTTCTAGAGCAAATGGGACTGGCCGTGCTTTACGAAAAATCGGACGGGCATTATCTTTGAACTTGACTTCCAGCTCAAAGTCTTTGAGGCATTCCAGTTCTGGCTTCCACAAGTTCTGGAACTCGTTACACAGAGAACGGCAGCACTCCTGCAACGCGGTGTCCGCTTTCAGGTGGCTAAAAACCGCGTTACACGGTTCTGCTGCTTCCAGAACTTTATCCACGGAAATCCCCAATTGCTTGGTACCAATTCGTCCCAGCAGGTTCAAGTCAGGGATTTCGGACACAGTGAACTGAACATCGTGTGACTCCTTGGAATCCTGCGTAGCTGCTTTCGCGACGAACGTTCCAAGAATCGGTAAATTATGTTTACTGGCCGATTCGTATCGCCAGTTAGAGGCTTCTAATGCGGGACAGCCGAGATCTTCCCAGCATTTCCTTGAAATGAAGTTTCCAGTCGTGGCAGTATCCAACTCAAGGTTGAAGGTTCTGCCTTGAATCTCGACTGGCACTTCCAGCTTGGGCAAGGACTCTTGCACGTTCACCGCATTTACTCCGTGGATAACTTTTACTGAAGACATGGTCTTCTTTGCCGAAGATTGCTTCTTTCGGCAAACCTTTTCAAGATGACCCTTGATTCCGCAATAGTTGCATTCAGAATCCTTGAAACGGCAGTCATTGGCTTTGTGATCCGGCCGCCCGCATCGATAGCAAGTACCCTGGGGCCTGGCCGTATCAGTAGCCAAATCTCTGGAGCTGGCCTTTCCTTTGAGTTTAGGATTAGCCTTACTGCGAGAAGTTACCTTGTTGACTGGCTTCGGCTTGAAACCATGGACAGTGTCCTTGGCAACCTTCGCAGCGTCCTCCGTTTCAACTGCAATTTCAATAGCCCTGGCGAAATCCAGCTCGTCATCTTTGACTTTGAAAAGGGCCTTCAGGACGGCTTCATTATTGACTGAGCAAATGAAGCGCGAGCGTAGAGCTTCATCCTGCGGGTCCTTTATCGAGGCAAAGTCGCAGGTTGCTGCATCCTGACGAATGCGTGCAGCCAGTTCCTGAAGAGTTTCGCCAGGCTTTCGTCGCATGTCACTCCAGAACTTAAAACGTCCATGAACGACGAATCTTCTTGGGTCATACTGTGTCTTCATGAAGTTAACAATCTCATCCAAGGTGAGATCGTTGATTTTCTTCGGTGGGCTCTGCTGCTTAGCCAAATTCGCCAGGAGACGGTAAACGTCCTTTGACTGATTAGTCAGGAAGATTTGGGCCAGGCGGTCTTCAGACACGAAGTGTGCTGCAGGAAATGAACAAAACCGATCCCAGTAATCGGGCCACAGCTCACTTGTGGAATCAAACGGTTCGAAATCGGGCGTAGCGGACAAAGGATGCACTGTTGGGGTTGGACGGGACCCATCGTCCTTCGAACCACCACCCGAGGATTTCAGCATTTGCATCATTATGTCCATTTGCTCCCGATGCTGTCTTTCCATGACCTCCCGTTCTTCCCTTCGTTGACGTTCCGCCTCTTCCATCTGTCGTTGCTGCTGCGCAATCTGTTGCTGCAACAGCTCGACTAATTTGGCAGTTTCAGACATGGTTCCAGACCCAGATCAATCCGAATAATTGACGTAATCAATAAATGTCAATGTTCGTAGTGTTGATCCCGGATCCTACCCAGTGCGCCACAAAATCCCTGTTGTATCTTTGTCCAATAATAAAAGACCACCAGGAATTCCAGAATAGTATTTAATAAATCCAATGAATAATGAAAGCGATAAATGTAATTAAGGCCAGTAATAATAAAGTAATAGCCGTAATAATGTAATAATGAAATAACAAGCAGAGCAGAAATAGTCAAACCGAAGATAGTAAACGTAAACGTAATGAAGACACGTAATGCATAAACACACACTTAAGTAAAGCAACACAGCACGAACGAAATAGTACAAACTGCTCTTTATATAATAGTAAGGAAGCTTCTAGAATGTTCCAGAAAGTTCGTCACCGCAATAGAAGCTTCTAGAAGGTTCTTCACTACTAGAAGTTTCTGGAATGTTCTACCAGTTTCTAGCAGTTTCTGGAATGTTCTCTACGACAGTTTTCAAAACATTACAGTCACACTTTAAATTATTCTATAAAACTCAATTTTAAGGTAATATAAGTTTCATTTGCTGTGCTGGTTTGCGTATATTTTCTGATCGAAAGTTTATTGTTTAATTTTGAGTAGGAAAACGCAGGTAATGTAATGTAATGATTTCGAAGTTGTATAAAGTGTTGATTACGTATAACCAGTCAATGGTTTGAGTTTTAACTTAAAGACGGGACAAAGCTAGAGACTTTTGAAGCTTGGCTTAATCTGCATTGCCTAATTTAATCAGTTATAATTTGCAAACCAGCTAGTTCTAATAGATCTATGCAATGCAATATTCATGGAACCGATGAGAACAAACACTATTTTGCTGGAGACCATATTGAACGAACCTCAAGCTGTGAAAATTATGAAGCTCAAGTTAAATTTTAAAACATGCAAATCATGTATCAGCATCACATTGAAATTAGACCTAAAAGTTTAGGTTTTAAACCAAAAATTTCTGGGAAATTAAGAAAACCTCATCAAGGCCGGATCCAAGCTCTTGGCCCGGTGACCCAGTAACCCGATCCGAAAAGGGGCCCAAATTGCCACGGTGACCCGGTTCCATCGCTTTTCTATGGCAGTAATTTTCTGATTCCGCTAAATTTTGATTTTATTTGGCCAATTTGCTAATATTATGAAATCAACAATTGATATTGTTTATTTGCAGATGATATAAGCATTTCATATTTTTACACACAGCAGCCTATTTGAATAATAAATCAAATACTGACTTTGCAGTTAAATAAAGGAACAATAAATAGCGTAAAATTTACATAACAAACTTATTTTAAATTTTCATATTAAATTAGTATTAATTGCCATTAATTTTAGCTAGACAAATAAGAAATTATGCGGGACGGGGGACGGACGAAAAATTTCGTCCCGCGTCCTCTGAGTGGGCACTGAGCATAGGCTGTAGCTTCAATGTTGAACTAAAGCAATCTGTTTGGCTACCGATTCGACAGCTATCCCGCCTTTTGGCGGGATAATGAAACTTATAATAATTGGATATTAAAATTTCAATACGGTTCTGTGGAAATTTCCCACAGAAATGTGTAACAAAAGAGATGAAATCCAGGGGCTCCAAACGTTGCTACACAGAGGCAGACGGCGAGAAGATTAAATCTACTCTTAGGTCTAAGGATTAAGCTAGCCTAGTGTTGATCTAACCTAATCTAGACGGTCCGCATAAGGGCACGTGAGTTCAACTAAACCTCCTAACAAAGATATGCAGACTATGTTACTCGTGAGGCCGTAACCGTAACTCCTACTCAGCAGAGATGCCGGGTCAATTATCTCGACTCAATACTCCAGAGAGAAGCTATATACACTATTTATTGAGAACAGGAAACAATTGAAGATTCACTACTTTCACTGCAAATACTTAGACACTGCATAAATTCAGAGATATTATAAAATAGATAGAGAACGGTAACCTGTGTACTAGCATTAGTTGGTGCTCATCAAATCCGCCAAGGTTCAATCACAGTCCCCTACGTTTAGGTCTCAGTTTGTCTTAGATTTGCAGATGGAGTCTTAGTTATTCACAGCCACTTGTCTTATTGGCGAAATATTGCGCTTATTAGTATCCTATGACTATTTTGTGCCTCTTCCTATTGCATACCGTCGTATAGTCTCCACTAGTAAATGCACAAATCCACCCGTCCCAACTTTGGACCTTTTAGAGAGTTTTCGGAAAGCTGCAGGAAAATATGATTGTTAATAACAGATGTTTTCAACTAATAGAAGAATCAGTACAGTTTCAAAACAAATTTCAGAAGCAGCTGGAAAAGTTAATTTTGGAGACTTAGCTCAGGAAAACCCAACCCTTCTTCAAATCCCTCAGAGATCAAACTAATTGGACGAACCAAACCAATCCGGATGAGCAGAGTCGCAGGAGCAGCAAGACAGCTAGAGCCAAGGAAGGAGCCAGGGGTGATCCGAAGAAGCACTCACACTGGAAAGACAGAAGAAGCAGAACCAAGGGATGGCCGAGCTGATGTCCGGATGGCTGACCCAAGGACCAGAGATTGATATTTGCAGCAAGAAACCAAGAGAGATAGCAACGAAAGAGAATCGAGATCGGGCGGCCAGGATCAGAGGATGCCTGAGGCCGGACTCAAAGGCAGCCCGCGCTAGAACTGAATCAAATGGGTTAAAACCTTATCGGTTTTAACCCGGATTCAGCAGTATTAACTGGAATTCGAGAAGTGGCAAAATTGTACCTTAGCATCTTTTAGAATTAGGAATTACAACTCAGCGATTGCTAGGATTTTTAGATAAAAGTTCTAGAAAGGGCTAATTTGAAAATAATGGTCTGAATTCTAGGCCCAAGAATCAGCTTTAAAAACACTGGAAAGACAGTCAGAAAACTGGCTGAAAGTGGACTTTTGAGTGATCTTGAAAGAGATTTTTGTAGAGGGGATTTCCGTCAGAAAACCCCCACCAATGACTTATCCTAGATTTCCTTCACAGGAAATCTAGGGAAATCCAGCTAATATCTGCCTTTATTAACACACAAGCATGAAAGCAATGATAAAATTGTCAATGGATAGTCTAGGGCGGCGAGAGCCCGATTTCACCAACGTCTTTCGAATAGGGGACTCGAGGTCCAATTAGGTGTTTTAGAACTCGCACTTACATATGTTATAAAAGACCTAAAGGGGAAGGGGCAGCTCAACCTAGAGGTAGAAATTCGAAAGAGGCTTCTAAAGCCAATCCATTTTAGACGAACCATTCCCCCAGGAACACCAACAATCCCAACCTAGGGTTCCAAGAAGTGGACAAATTTTTGAGGGAGGTATCCTAGAAGGGGAGAGGCAAAGCCTCTCCCAACAGAACAACTCAAAGGGTGTCTGTGATTCTTCCCCCAAAGACTCAGATTGAGAGCGGCCATCCGCTAGTACCCCAGAATCACAGACTGAATGGAAACTGGAATTTTGGTCTCACGTCAACTTCATTTTGCAATCATCTTTCGATGATTGGTTGCTTTCATGATCGCAATCTGTCATTGGTTAGTTTGAAAGGGAGGACCCAGCCTCCTCTTTTAGAATTTGCACCTGAGCCGTATATCACTCGAGTGCCATAAAGTTTTAGGACTTTGAGTTTTAGGACTTTGAGACACTTTCAAGTGGCCCAAAGTACCCTAACTGCCGTGGCCCTAAAATTTTATAACGTTTTTGTTCTTGAGGATCTTTGTCCTGGGACTGATTTCTATAGACTTAGATTTTGTTTGCCAAACAGATGAAGAAACAAGAGGTAGACCGGCAGGCAGACCACGAAAACTAGGAACTAAAGATGAAGAGAAATCGTAATACGGACAGGGGGCCTGGAAGCACAAAACAAGATAAGCAGTACCTTAATGGCGCTTAAGTTTTACGTAGCTTACTGATTAGTTAGGATCCTAGAAGTTTTCGAAAGATTAATATTAATTATGAACCCTTTTTGACTCTTATTAGAAGGGTCACCAGTGCACTAGATTATAAAATGGTCCCCCTCTCACGTCACTCTTCATGATGTAGAAAGGGGAGAACGTGGTCCTCACATACTCATAGACACGCAGGCCAGACGGCAAGTCAAGAAGAGGGAAGAAACAGTGGTTTGTTCTGGGTTGTCTTAATAGTATGTTTACACGTGAAGACTGTTTTCGCACTAATAAACTCAAAGATAGATGTGACTGTGATTGAAACCTATTTGACTCGTTGAACCTCGGCACAGTATACAGGTGCACAAACACTAAACAAGTTACCTTAAAACTATACATTTGTTTATAATTAGCAAACACTGACGTATGCACTGTACACACAAGGTTAATAGAGTTGTCATAATTCAATTTTCGTTACAAATGTCCTACAAAATTGTTGGAGATGCTTAATTTGATTGAAACTACTGAGAAAAGTCTATCCTATACGTCATGCGGTATAAAGAGTCTGTTGTATTTTAGATCGCATATCTGTTAACAGAACCCTAGATGTATGCCCTTTCCTAATTACGAAAACCGCAGTCAACGTGTCCGCTCAATCTTTTCTCTACGTTTGGGCCCTATCCTATCCAAGTATCAGTGTTTCTGATGAAACAAAATACACCATTTCGCTATTTCTGGAGTCTGTTCTGCCAGCCATTGCTGTCAGCGTTTTGCCCTGCACTGCTATGGGTACTATTTCTAGCCTATCTCCGCCAAACTGGGTTCCATGCAGGAAGACAGAGAAGTGCACCGTTTGGTCAACGTCTGCTGAAGATGAGATGACTACGAGATTGAACTATTTGCAGTCATCCTGGCAGAACCATTTTAGACAACGTCAAAGAAAATCCAGGCATTATGATTTTAATTGGATAAGCCGTCAACAAGCCACAGCGGTCTGAACTGTATATACACTTAAATAAGTATACGAATGTGAATACCTAAATGCTGTACTATTAACTATGTCGAACTTTCATTGCATGCAAACATGTTGTTGTTGCACGTCTGAACTGCAGGGTCCAAATATCAGTAGAAAACATATTCAATTGAGGCACAACATCACTTTATACTAGTGTTGGGATTGTCCGAAATTTTCCTTGGTTGGCTTGGCTTGGCTTGGCCGGAGTTTGGCCAACAGCCAGCGGCCAAGGTTTGCCTTGGCCGTTGGCCGCTGGTTGGCCGTAGGCTGTTTGTAAGTCATTGGCCGTTGTTTAGCTATATGCCAACGCTGCATAATGGAATTTACTATTTTGATTCGTCTACCGTGCTTAATTATACTTCAACTTAATTAAACTTTATCCAAAATGGTTTCCGAACTCTAGTTCCAATCCGCGAGAATGCTGTTTAATTTTGCTGGAGGACTATAATGAATTGATGAGACGTGAACCACCAGACAAATTTAAAAACTAAGTTGTTAACACAATTAAAATTTGCATGCAATTAGCAAATTTTATTGAAAAATAATGGTAACTACGAGAAATGAGTACAGACGTATTGCAAAGTTGGAGCTAAGTGTCAACATCTTATTTAAGTAAACTGAAAATCTGTGGTAATCTAATGTAACGATTATAATGCAATATGTGCGCGATATTATGCAGCAAAATTAAATTCTGCAACACAATTGAATTCAGCAACACACAAAATCAGTAAATTTGAGCTTCGCCAGCAGTCCTCCATTGGCCAACCAGCGGCCAACGACCAACCGGCTGGCCGTTGGCCATTGGCCGCACCCGCCAACGCACAACACTACTTTATACTCTATAATTTAAGCACGAATAAATCTTCACGACAATGCTTTTGTTTGAATAGAACATTGGATACACGTCACCGATTCCGACAGCAACGCAACAAGAAGCTCTGAGATCACTCACTCAGAGACAATAACCTCCCTTGGATAGTGACTGATACTACCCTCTGTATTCTGCAACACGGTATTTGCGAAAATACCAATTTTGCGTTTTCCAGTGGACTAGGTGTGTTAACACAATCAATTCAAGCTACCTGCAACAGCTACATTTTGAAGATGAACCTACTCCCTCAGAAAATCCTTCAGAATAATTTTCTTTCCTTGTATTCAGTCTATTCTAGACTATTTCTTATATCACTACATTGGGAAAATAAAATGAGTCCTTTCATTTGAAGAAATTATTTTTCCTTCAAGTGTTTGATACCTACAGGGTGAGAAATTTGAACGGAGAGAAGCTTATTTCCCTTGCTGCTGGTGTTCATGAGAAACTAAGAAAATCATAGTGCTCAGGCGTGCAATTTTCTAAATTGAAATCTTGTGCAAATTCTAATGTTTGATTTTATTATTTGCCAAAACTAGCATAGAAAGGCGGTTTCATCCTGTACTAAGGATTATTACCCACCCACGTTATTGAATGATCCGCATCAAATAAACAAGGGGTAGGATTAACCCTTAAATGCATAACCTGGGTCGAATTGACCCACCCCCTCATTTAAACAGCTGTGTACAGCGTAGAATGGCTTGCTGTCCAACGACTTCTCGTGACATCTCACAAAATTCTCTGATACAACTAAAATCCAAGTCAAAGTCGCAAGAAAATTCTTGCTTCTGGACAGAAGAAATTATTTTCAATATTTTTCTCCTGGGTCAATTTGACCCAGGTCATGAAATTCACGAAGCAACACTCAGTCTTGACTATTGAGTAACAGGTAGCAGCGTTTTCTTGCATCAGCTGCTGAATTCTTGCACAATAGTGGTAAATTTCATGCAATTTTATCTCTTTTTCTTTTTGGAGACCAAGCAGAGTTTGTTCGGCAGCGTTGTGAGTAGCACGATTCTGCTAGCCGTCAAAGACCAGTGCTGGCTGTCCTAAACAGTCTTGTGTAGTAACGGGGTAACGTCTGGCAAGTTATGGAATCAGTATCAACAACAAACAGATATAAGCACTACCGTTAGGTATACCAAAGGTGCTGGTAGAAGGGTCCAAAATGGCCAATTCCGTGGGGTCCTGGCTCTTCCTGGTAAGAATTGTATAACAGTGGAGATTGCTTCTAAAAGGGTGTCTAAGTTGTTTTCCTTTCAGAAATAGTATTGTGTGATGATTTTGGGATTCAAAACTATTGCTATTTTGACTGACCGCCACATGTGCCTGGGTACTGGCTGTTGGACAAAAAATTGTTTTCAGCTGCTATTCCACAATAGGATAGTAATTATCAGTTTTCCTGCCAATTACCAAGCTATTCTGAGGCTTTTGTTAGCTTTGTTTTAACATAGTATGCTCCACGAAGCTAAAATTAGTGTTGGGTCAAATTGACCCAGGTTATGCGTTAACGTCGGTAAAATAGCTTATGCATTTAAGGGTTAAACGGAATAAAAGCAACAAAACTTGTGTATCTCCACCTGTTAACCGATTTTGGATGCACTCGTTTCAATACCGCTTTTTCGCTATGTTCATGATAAACTCTTTTGATCCCACACCGAAAAACATTCTAAACTTCTAGCTTGGTATTAGAAAAAACTGATATTTTGGAAGTAGAGTTTTAATTTAAAGGATATGAAGTAGCGTAGTAAAGGAGGTAGAATTTATTTTTAAATTTAATTTAATTTTAATTTAACTCTTTAAAGGTTCTGCTGATGTAAAATTCAACATCATTTTCAAAAGGCCTTAAATTTGAAATTTTTAAAAATTATTTCAAATTTAAAAGGATTAAAGCAAAACTCTAATATAAATAATATTTCAAAAAGGGGCGTATCTTTAAAATATGGCGAGTGACAAAATCAACACTTGAAAATATTTTGAAATTGAGGAAAAACTCCGCTATGGAAGAACTTAAGAAGATTATTTCGGCAAATTCTGGAAACTAAGACTGTTAAAATATGACTCTAAATGATATTTTCTTAGTATGTAAAGTTAAAACAATTGAACTCAGCACATGCAACATAAAATAACTCCCAAGTAACAACTAATAAGTTAAAAATTGAATGAAATAAAATCAAATTTTTAATTGTTTGACAGGAACTTTTTGTTTACTTTTGATTTAGGGGAATGGGAAGTGACCCCTTGTATGTACTGTTAGTAATTGAATGATCATATTTTCAGGACTTGTCAATTTTTGTAATCCATTGTATAATAATTATTTATGCACCACATAAGACACACCGCGCAGGGAAACGCGGAAACAAAATAATCATCTTACGTATATTACATAAATACTGCGAAACCTCCGGTAGCGCAGTGATTTCTTACTGCGCGACAAGTGGAGGATCATGAAGTCTAGAGCTTGAAAAAAATAAGCTCTAGCACCCTATTTCAAAAAAATCCCTCCTGGGAAATATAACGAGATTGTCAAGGGGTGGCCGCCTGTCTAGTGGAGCTATCACCACAGCACCTCCATTACCGTGGGCGTAATGGACGTCCTGCTCCTGATAGCCTTGTAGAACACCTCGGGTAATTACTATGGCAATCATTCAAGGTCAGCATCCCCCTTCCCTCAAAAATGCATGCGTTCAAAGCTGGCACAACCCATAACCGATTGCCTCATGCATCACATTTCGCCATTTTATTAAGTGTCTTACATTGGAACATTTATGGATACTGATACAAATATCACTGATCTTAATCATACCTTGGCCACAGACTATTTTCTTAACAGTCCTCTGTTTATTTTTGGAGAATGCTGCTGCTGCGCTTTGGGCATTTTTGGTATTGCTGCAACATTTATCTTTGCCAATTCCCTTCAAAGATCCCCGAGGGTTGATGCCAATCCGAAGTTTTTACTTCAACACTCAAACTTATGTTGTGGGCTAATCTTATTCTCAATTAGTGCGAAAGCTTTAATTTATTTCTGTGGATTGATGCTTGGTAAAAACCTTTTAACCATGAACATTGCAGCCTGCTATTTCATGGAAAGACCTTTCGCTTTTGGCCGAATCGGTAAATTGTTGTAAATTTATTTAATTTAAACAAAGCCTTGTTAAAACCAACCACGATGTCACACACAACCCGCTGAGTACATTAAAAAGCCAGTAGTATCATATATACTTTTACTCTCATCCCCAAAGCAATGTAAGTCCCAAGTTATCTTCGAAGTTGACTTATTCTGCGTTTCTTAATACTTGTTAATACTATTGCTTACTGTGGCTGGCTGAGTGTTGCCTCTGTGTGAGCTGCAACCACTGCGATTGAGATAATTTCATGAATATCTCAATCAATCTTCATGACCACAAGGTGTGTCAACACAGATTACTATGTCTAACGAGTGCTACGACAAATATCATATATATGACATGTATTTGGCATTTATAGGGCTCTCAAACTTGTAATTTCGAGCAGGTTTGAAGTCTGGGTCTGTTGTTATTCAATAATTTGTTCTGTAATATACAGTTTGTTAGTACTGTCATTTTAGCCGAAACTACAGCGGTTCTTCATCTTTCTTTGTGGTACATCAGACACATGCGAAATCTAATGAGAAAAAAGTCAATTTCGGAATCTGTCCCCTGCTCCCCTACTGTCGTGATCGGCCCTGCTGTTGGTTGGTCAATCTTTCTTTTTCTTACCATAGCCAGTGCGATCAAGCTGTTTCAGCAAGAACGTCTGCCAGTGTTGGTAGTTTGCGATCTTACAATAGCTCTCAGTTCAGATTCATCCCGCGAATTTTTAACCATAACATTTTTTCTGATGTCAATATCTGCATTGGTCGCTATGGGGTATACATGGAAATATACAACCAACACACTCACAGCCTACATGACAAACAGAGCACAACTTTCGTTTCACGGTGAGTAAAGTGTATTCGAGTGAATAAAATGTACTAATAGTTCTGTCTATTAAATTTCGTATCACCGGAATCTATGAACTATAAGTTGTTACTAAATCTTTGTAAATTCTTCTTTGCACAGATCTACAAATATAAAATATAGGGCAGATAATGCTTTATTTTCTGCAAGATGGTTTATTTTCTTTTGTTTTTCATCTTCCCTACAAGAAAGATAGATCAAAAATTGAAGGACAGGTCCACCCTTGAGTGGAAGTTTTAAGTATTACCAAAGTTACGTGTTACCGAAACCAGTGACCATGGCGGTGTCTCAATGTTTTAATATAAACTGATCTACAATAAGCTGATCTCCATCCAGAGAACGTCTGTTCAAATTGTCCAGGATGCTTTGTCACAACTTTTGCATCGTAGGATAACTTGGGGGAATGGGAGGGATGCGCACATGTGCCTTAGGCTTCATCCCGCCAAGGCCAGAAGTCGCTCCCCCCCCCTCCAGGAGCCGAATTCGTCCGGTTTTTGGGCAAAAAACCTGAAAACTTTGGTGTTCCGAAGGCCGCCAATTCACTCCCCCTCCTGCACTTGTCTGGCACAGACCTCCCAGACTACCGAAAAACGGGTAAAAATAAACAGGATCCTTTCGTCCAGACTATAAACGGTAGACCCTCATCCTTACAATTTTTGAAATTTTCAGATATTTTCAGGGAACGCTCGTTAAACTAGGCATAGACACTCTCCAGAATTGGAACCCGTGTTCATGTATGTTTTCCATTACGGTTTTAAAGCATCCCGAATTCAATAAAAATTTGCGACACACAATGTCTGTACCAATAGCACCATACCATGCCTTTTTCGAAAATGGAGTTTTGTAAATCCTGTTTTAATAACGAGTCTGAGGATTTGTACGTATTTGGTTTTCTTTTCAGAACGATTGATAATAAGCAGAACTGTGGACATGTGCCCTTTTCTTGTGTTGAAAACATCAGTCGATGTTGTTGGACAAGTCCTATACTACCTGTGGATCTTTCTTCACCCTCAATTTGACATGGCCACATCTGTTAGAGCCACAATTTCTCTGTATTTAGTTGGTTTAGGCCAAACAGTGCTTTTTGCGTGCCTGCCTTGCACTGCATTTAAAGTCCTCAGCGGCGTTATCTCGCCTCCCTTTTGGCTCAAATCGCGGACACAGCCGCAGCGCATCTTACAACTAGAGATGAATGTCACCAACGAGATGAACGCAAGGATGGGGAATTTACAACAACAGTGGGAGAAACAGTACAACGAACACCAGAAAAAAATTAGAAGCACAATTTAGCCCTAGCGGTTTTAGCCAAATGGAGACTCAAATAACTTAGAATTGATTTTTATCCCATATCCCAAATTTTCATGTCCACACGTCGTAATGTCATACCTTGTGTCCAGACCTATGTATTCTCAACTATTTCCTCCATCTGCTTATCGAACACGTGATACTATGAACTGCTAAACTTGAAGTTAAACTATAGGAGCACGTGAGAAAAATGGGGTGAGCAGAAACCTCCAGACTAGCAAAAAAGAGATAGACCCTCTCGGCGACAAGGGGTAAAAGAAGGGAGACCCTCTCGGTACGAAGGCAAAAATACTAGACCCACCGGCCACCACATAGCTTTCTGCCAAAAATTGTATATTGTTGACCAAATGTTTGCGATTTTTTAAAACCTTCAAAAGTCGCTAAAAATTGCTTAAAATTGTCATTTTTGAGCAAGAACCTGTAAAAAGTCCCAATTTTTGCAAATTTGATAGTAGATCCATCTATACTTTCAGAATTTCCAGTGGTAGACCCTTCGTCGAAGTCGGAACAGATCACGCAGAATTGGATCCGGTGTGAACGAATGGCTATAACAATGCACGAATTATACCAATGGTAAAGTACCCAACGGCAGCCATTTTATTCGACAGCTACATTTGCCTGAGCCCAGGCGATACTACTGCACCACTAATAATGTCCATAGACAGAACATATTTTCTCTGCTCTATATCTTTGACCGGGTTTGCAGTTGAAGGCTTCCGCGAAGGCTGGAAAATTTTTCATTCCCGCCGATCTTAATCCCATTTGAGTGTGCTCCATATGCTTGATTAGTGCTTCAGCCAGAGTCCTACAAATAGCAATACTTCCTGTGCTTAAATTCATTTTTTTAGACCAAAACTCCGGTCACAAGAAATAGAAAATAGTCAGCTACAAACGTTTAATATAACACCAAGAAATGACCTAATGCGGACCCACGAAATATTAACACTTTGAACCATAAGCCTAACCATTAAAAATTAATCTAAATAGGCATGATTACATACCTGCTATATTGTCCGCACATGGCTCTTCCTATGGCAATAAAAAATTGCTGATCAACCGTATAGTCTTTCAGTTCTGGAACAAGCAGATTTTTCAAATTCAATCCTTCAGCTTTCTTTAAGGCTTTGTAGGCCATTCGTATTCCAGTCTGATCTGACCAATTTTCTCCCAATGTTTTGGTTCCGTTGTTACAAACTGTGTCGTTGTCAAATTGAAGACAAAGACCACTGTACAAATCTTCAATGCAACGGTATTCATCTTCCAGTTTCTTAGTAACCTCGCTCGTAAATGGCTCTCTGTTTCCTTTCCATGTTTGATTATTCAAATTTGGATCAAATGCATGACCGATTTCGTGGCCCACCATCCATCCGAATGCGCCATAAATGTATGCCAAAGGGTAGTCAAATTGAAAGTATGGCGGCAGGAGAAACCCTGGGAAAACTTCAAAGCTGTTGTCAGGAAAAACATACATAGCATTTACCATACCGGCCCCTAAAAATTTAAAGTTTAATGTTAATAAATAAATTAAATTAAACGTGTCACTACAGTTTGGGGACGAATTCAGACTTAAGCTTGGCTCGATTGTGTCTCGAGTGGCTCAATCGGTAGAACGTTGGCATAGAGCGCCAAAGGCTGTGGGTTCGATCCCCACCTCATTCCCAAATTTTTCGAGTCGGAGGTGCTGGAATGACAACTGTCTTTCTTTCTTTCGTTTATTATTCGTCAACTTTTCACCGGCTAGCAAATGGAGGGACAAATCGTTAAAAAGGTTAATACCACCAGTTTAGCTTTTGTAAAGAATGACCTGAAACTTACCAGGTCTGAAATTGTAACCATCAGAATACGGCCCCGCCAGAAACACTACGATATTTTTTAAAAACACGTTCTTTCCAAATTTCCATATTTCTTTCAGTATTCTAAAGGGTAATTCATCAAATGATCTGGCACTGAAATAAAATAAAACTTGAAAACTTTACCAAACGCAAAGTCATTATCGAGCAACCAAGGTCTGTTAATCCCTTTAAAAAAGATGTTGTTGTCAAATCTTCTGATCCTATCAGCAATTACCGGGTAACTTCCGCTGACATTAAGCTGCATATAATAATCATCGAAGACGTATTCCGGATATTTGAGTGGAGGAAAGATTAGACGATAATCCATGGTGTTTAATTTGGCAAGAAATCTTTCAGTGGTAACGTCATCAAAATATGTCGTACTGGCAAAGAAATCTCTGTACTCCTCCATTATGGATTCAGTGATAAAAGATAGAAGAGGTAAACTTTCAGGATCTACAAACTTTTCCAGAAGAAGACGAGCAGATGCTATTGGCAACGAAGTGTCTATAAATTTGGCACATTCGATGTCTGGGTCGTAAGAGCTAAAATAAAAGCGCTAAAAACAAAATGTTATAAGCATAAACAAGCTTCAAACAAACACAAAGTTTGGTCTCCCTTAAGGCGACTAAATGTACTAACCGTGAACTTATTTGAAAGTTTTAATGTACTGTATTCAACGGCAGTAGTAATAGTCTGCACAATTGGGACCTGTTTGGGAGCCATTTTGATCCCATCTTTTGGGAGCCATCTTGATCTCTATTTTTGGGAGCTGTTTTGATCCCTATTTTTGGGAGCCATTTGTGATTAAGCTGGTGACGGTCATGAGTAGAATTTTTGGGTGACTAATTAGCTCTGAGATCATCAACCTGTAGAATTGTTTAGGGAGACACTTTTGATCCCAACTTTTGGGAGCCATTTTGTTCCCAACTTTTGGGAGCTATTTTGATCCCAACTTTTGGGAGCTATTTTGATGCAACTTTTGAGCCTTTCATCTTTTGAATGGACTTCAGGAAGGGACTAAATCCAACTTTTGGGAGCTATTTTGATCCCAACTTTTTGGGAGCCATTTTGATCCCAACTTTTGGGAGCCATTTTGATCTCAACTTTTGGGAGCTATTTTGATCCGAACTTTTGGGAGTCGTTTTGATCCCAACTTTTGGGAGCTATTTTGATCCCAACTTTCGGGAGCTATTTTGATCCCAACTTTTGGAAGTTATGTTGAATCCTAATTTTTGAGTGACCATTTGGATCCCGTGATAATCAGAATATTGTGTAAAATCTCTTGTTTTGGCTCAGATAATGAAAATTCTTCCAAGAAAAGTCATCTACCAATACGTTCGTAACATGGACGTTCAGCATTGAATCTCCTATGTTCACAACAATAACTTTGGGAGGTGTCAACGTTTATGAAACCTATACCATTTATGCAGCAAAGTTGATTGATCTATCAATTTGTTTACCTGAATTTGGAAGTGAAGTTGTGAAATATTACCAGAGATCCTGTTAAGATGTCAGCAGAAGGCGCAAGTAGTAAGCATCTTTGTTTTATTAACTGCAAAATGTGCTCATTAAGTGAATGTATTGACATTGTTTGATGAAAATGATAGAAAAACCCGTGACTGATGAAACCTATTTTAATTTTAGAGAACAACCAGCATGATTCCATGTGTCCTCTGTGTCAGCAACAATTCACACTGCGAAACAACCTACAGAGACACCTTAGGAAGAAACATCGAATGGATTATCATACCTTGTTCCCCAGGAAGAATGACCGGATGTGCTCCGAATGTTATCAGACATTCTCACTGTTGAAAAACTTGAACAGACACATGAAAGAACAACATGGCGAGTCAAACACTCACCGATGCGATCAATGTGGGAGAACCTTCCTCCGGAAAGCCTACCTCACGGAACACACCTGCGTACAACAACCA
>JASAND010009516.1:0-25215 GCA_030248195.1 Trissonchulus latispiculum | reverse complement strand
GGAAGTGACCACTGGTCTAGGTGGCCTATTGACCAGTGGTCAAATCCCCAAAGACAGCGTTTTTCGGCGTTTTGGTTGGGGGCATATATAGTAAATCGACTACGCTCGTTTCAATGAGCATATTTTCAGAACCGGCGGAAGTGACCACTGGTCACTACGGGCTAGGTGGCCTATTGACCATTGGTCAAACTCCCTAAAACAGCGTTTTTCAGGATTTTGGTTGAGGGCATATATAGTAAATCGACTACGCTCGTTTCAATGAGCATATTTTCAGAACCGGCGGAAGTGACCACTGGTCACTACAGGCTAGGTGGCCTATTGACCAGTGGTCAAATCCCCTAAAACAGCGTTTTTCGGCGTTTTGGTTGGGGGCATATATAGTAAATCGACTACGCTCGTTTCAATGAGCATATTTTCAGAACCGGCGGAAGTGACCACTGGTCACTACGGGCTAGGTGGCCTATTGACCAATGGTCAAACCCCCTAAAACAGCGATTTTCGGGGTTTTGGTTGTGGGCATATATAGTAAATCGACTACGCTCGTTTCAATGAGCATATTTTCAGAAACGGCGGAGTGAGCACTGGTCACGACAGGCTAGGTGGCCTATTGACCAGTGGTCAAATCCCCTAAGACAGCGTTATTCGGCGTTTTGATTGGGGCATATATGGTAAATCGACTACGCTCGTTTCAATGAGCATATCTTCAGTCGGCAGAAGTGACCACTGGTCACTACGGGCTAGGTGGCCTATTGACCAGTGGACAAATCCCCTAAGACAGCGTTATTCGGCGTTTTGGTTAGGGGCATATGTAGTAAATCGACTACGCTCGTTTCAATGAGCATATTTTCAGAACCGGCGGAAGTGACCACTGGTCACTACGGGCTAGGTGGCCTATTTACTAATGGTCAAACCCCCTAAAACAGCGTTTTTCTGGGTTTTGGTTGGGGGCATATATAGTAAATCGACTACGCTCGTCTCAATGAGCATATTTTCAGAAACGGCGGAGTGAGCACTGGTCACTACAGGCTAGGTGGACTATTGACCAGTGGTCAAATCCCCTAAGACAGCGTTATTCGGCGTTTTGATTGGGGCATATATAGTAAATCGAGTACGCTCGTTTCAATGAGCATATTTTCTGAACCGGCGGAAATGATCACTGGTCACTACGGGCTAGGTGGCCTATTGACCAATGGTCAAACCCCCTAAAACAGCTTTTTTCGGGGTTTTGTTTGGGGGCATATATAGTATATAAATCGACTACGCTCGTTTCAATGAGCATATTTTCAGAACCGGCGGAAGTGACCACTGGTCACTACAGGCTAGGTGGCCTATTGACCAGTGGTCAAATCCCCTAAGACAGCGTTATTCGGCGTTTTGATTGGGGCATATATAGTAAATCGACTACGCTCGTTTCAATGAGCATATTTTCAGAACCGGCGGAAGTGACCACTGGTCACTACGGGCTAGGTGGCCTATTGACTAATGGTCAAACCCTAAAACAGCGTTTTTTGGGGTTTTGGTTGAGGGCATATATAGTAAATCGACTACGCTCGTTTTAATGAGCATATTTTCAGAACCGGCGGAAGCGACCACTGGTCATTGCAGGCTATTGACCAGTGGTCATTGTTTGGAATAGAGAATCTTCTGGGAGTGATAAATTGCAGACTACTTCTGCCTAAGAGCAACGCTCCCAATAATTGGAAGAAGGACAAGTAGGAAAAATGCTCCTTGCAGTCGCATGTAAAATGCAATATGAGCTATGATTGTCAACATTTAAATATGTCAAGGACAAGATTTAAAACGTCTAATATGAGCCAGCATCTAAATCGGTAAAGGACAAGATGTAACTGGCTAATATGAGCCGCCACGTTTCGCTTGGGCTCATATTGACGCGATGAGTCTAAGTTGAGTTAACTATTTTGCACATTTCAAATTCGCATATACGTATACGTATATAATTGTCGTGACATACGTGTACTATTGATACAATAAGTAAAGTGAATCCAACGACACCGTGGATAAGCACACATCAAATTTTTACGCATCAGCTATGTATTTTGTTGTATATGTAGATACGTACAGTGAGCCGATAATTTACAGGAGCTTTATACATTTGTTTCTAGTTTGCAAGTGTGACTCTATGATTTAGAAAATTGGTATATACCAAATATATATGCCACTTAATTCAACTTTAAAGGGGAGGACTTTATTTGCTTAAAGTGTTCACATATATACCTTAAATTCGTTGTTTGAGCTAGTGAAATTAGATTCAGACAGGACACCTAGAACCAAACATTACATGAAGCTAATGACATTACGCAAGACGGTGAGGATTTGTTCAGACTTGGAATAAAAGTAAAGAGTCTGTAGGCAAAATGGTAAGATGTCGACGTGATGTCAAGCCGTTGAAACCACGGCAGCGAGCGTCAATATGAGCCCAAGAGAAACGTGGCGGCTCATATTAGCTAGTTACATTTTGTCCTTGACCGATTTAGATGCTGGCTCATATTAGACGTTTTAAATCTTGTCCTTGACATATTTAAATGTTGACCATCATAGCTCATATTGCATTTTACATGCGACTGCAAGGAGCATTTTTCCAACTTGTATATATCATAGGGGTCGCGGTAGCGACCCCTATAATATGAGTGAAAATGATCGAATGACCGTGTAAAACAAGGCTGTGCAGAAGCTGCGCAGATTCCTGCGCAGATCCTGCGCAGATTATGTGCGCAAAAAATTGTACGTGTCGAGTTTAGTATATATATTTGCCAAGTTTCATCCCCGTACCACTTTCCGTTAAAAAGTTGTCCCAAAAATCGCTTACGAGAGTGATGTTTTTTCCGGTTTCTCGCTTTTGATGTCTCATAAGGGGGTTTTGTAGCTTGAATAACTACAGATAGAAAAATTTTTGCCTATGAAACCCATATATATTCTTGTAGTACAAATCAAAAATAAGAAAATAAGCTAGTTTTTATGCCTCCCAGGGCCGGAAAAAATTTTTGGCTGGGGACCAAAGTCGGCCAAAACGCTAAAATGGCCAAAAAGTATGCTTCAAAGGCGCCTTAATAAGTCAGATTGGGCTATATATGGGGCAATACTGACTATATGGTTAAACAGTACACATATCGGGGTCGTTCAAATGTATATGATTTTCCGTCTTCGACCGTAATTTTTCGGTACTGGCCGGCCAAGGTTGGTGAATTTTGGGTCGAACTTTGAACTTAATTTTTTCGCTTATTTTGCTACATGGGTGGCTCAATTTTTGCATACAAAGGTTTTTTGGGACGGAGAATCGAGCCCCGCTTTCAGTTTTGCTGCCCGAGTAACCCAAGTTGCTGGGCTGGTTCCACTTGACCGTCTGAGGGGTCCTGTCGGTAACCGCTTCCCGGAGGTCCATAGTAGGCTTTACTTTGCCTCTCCAAACTTTGTCTATAGGGGTTTTCTGGTGCGCCCAGCTCATTCCCGGTGTCCGTTTTGCCGTCTGACCCACCCATCTTGCTGTGCTGGTTCCACTTTGCCGTCTGGAGGGTCCGGTCGGTACCGACTTCCGGGAACACCATATAGGACTGTACATAGCATGACAAAACATTGTCTATAGGGGTTTTCTGGTGCGCCCAGCTCATTTCCGGTGTCCGTTTTGCTGCACAACGCACCCATTTTGCTGGCTCCACTTGACCGTCAGAGGGGTCAGGTCGGTAAGGGGTCAGGTGGTCCAAAATGAAATTTTTCAAAAGTGGTCAAATTTGGTACCAAATGAATGCCCTGAGCGAGCTCAGCAACTTTTGTCATAGAACTGGCATCCGTTTTGCCGTCTGACCCACCCATCTTGCTGTGCTGGTTCCAATTTGCCATCTGGAGGGTCAGGTCGGTGGGAGGTCATGGGGTCAAAAATGAAAATTTTCAAAAGTGGTCAAATTTGGTACCAAATGAATGCCCTGAGCGAGCTGAGCAACTTTTGTCATAGAATTGCATGCTCAAAATGGCTGTAGCGTGCTGTGATGGGGTGGGGTGAGGACTTAGGCGATTTTCGGTCAAAAATGAAATTTTTCAAAAGTGGTCAAATTTGGTACCAAATGAATGCCCTGAGCGAGCTCAGCAACTTTTGTCATAGAACTGGCATCCGTTTTGCCGTCTGACCCACCCATCTTGCTGTGCTGGTTCCAATTTGCCATCTGGAGGGGCAGGTCGGTGGGAGGTCATGGGGTCAAAAATGAAAATTTTCAAAAGTGGTCAAATTTGGTACCAAATGAAATCCCTAAGCGAGCTGAGCAACCTTTGTCATAGAACTGCATGCTCAAAGTGGCTAAACATATAAGTCAAATTAGAGCTAAGGCCAACCAGAGAGTAGGAATTATTTTTAGCAGTTTCTCTAGTAGAGATGCAGTCCTCTTAACTAAACTTTTTGTGACGTATGTTAGAACAATTTTGGAATACTGTACCCAGATATGGTCACCTAGTTTGCTTAAAGACATTGACACTGTGGAGGGAGTACAGCGTGCATTTACAAAACGACTGTATGGCCTTGAAAATTTTACTTACAAAGAAAGACTTAAACGTTGCAACCTACAATCATTGGAAATGAGAAGGTTAATGTATGATTTATATTTGATGCATAGTATAGTGTATAATGCCTTTGATTGTTCTTTTGATGATTATTTTACATATTCGCCTGACGCAGGGACAAGGGGCCATAATAGTTTGTCTATTAGACCTAAGCGATATAAAAAGTCTAGAGCAAGTCATTTCTTTTTCTATAGAATTTGCAATGTTTGGAACTGTTTACCGGACAGTATTGTTACCTGTTCTTCTCTGAGCACATTTAAGTCGAAATTGTTAAAGCATGAAGCTCAGCTGCACAAGTTTATGCGGGGGCGTGCATTACAAGGACAGTAGTCCTTTGCATGCCATAATTTATTTGGTTTCACGCAATGTGTGTACTTTCATAAACTAAATAACTTTAATTTTGTTGTTCTCAGTCGCATTTTATTTAAATATCTAATAGCGTACAAACCCGGGTTGCCAACCTTGCGTCACTGTGTGTATATATACGCTCATGCCTTTGTATGAGTTTATATATAATTGTCTACTAATCCTGTCACGACGTAGCCGCTTACATGCATCAGCATCGCCGTGGCAGATGTAATACCTGTTGTATGTGGACGCGGCATTGGGGTTGGGCGGCCGCGGGGCAAATCACGTCTATGTAATAAAAGATAATGTACTAACAAGGCGTGATTTACTCGGGATTAAAAAAAATTTGGTACCAAATGAAAGCCCTAAGTGAGCTGAGCAACTTTTGTCATAGAATTGCATGCTCAAAGTGGCTGTAGAGTGCTGCGGTGGGGTGGGGTGGGGACTTGGCGATTTTCGGTCAAAAATGAAATTTTTCAAAAGTGGTAAAATTTGGTACCAAATGAAAGCCCTAAGCGAGCTGAGCAACTTTTGTCATAGAACTGCATGCTCAAAGTGGTTGTGGAGTGCTGTGGTTGGCTTGCTTGCTACTGTTGAAAGATATCTATACATACCTTCAGGAGCATACATATATAAAATAATAGAAAACAAGAACAAAAAGTGCTCCTTTGTCGCATGTAAAATACATATGAGTCTTCGTAGGCAGGTTGTACATAAGCAAAAACTAGCCTGTAAAATACATATGAGTTCCGTAGGGAGGTTGTAAATTAAGGAAAACAAGTTACAACCGCTTAACATATGAGCCTGTCCTACAACGAGGCTCATATTGGCGTCACAGTGCATTCCACATTAAAGCCTCATTAAAGAACCTCAGCTTTATCCTCATTACTGAAAAATGAATAGACGTTGTGGCCCAGAAGAAATGGACTGAAGTGAACTACGACTGCTCAAGCTGAACTGTACATGCAACCTGATGTTTCCTGAAACACTATGGCACACCTCTAATGCATTCTCGAAACACTCACATTATACACACGCAGAATGCGTTCACACTTGGCTGTGAGTCAGAGCGCCTCATGGCGTACCGTATTAAGCATATGCACACTATAATGGCTGATCAACATTATATGAAGGATAATTTGTAATGAAAAGCTTTATGCAGTATGTATTTATATAAAAGTAAAATATATATCTGCAAATTATTCGTATTATGACATACGCCAATATGAGCCTCGTTGTAGGACAGGCTCATATGTTAAGTGGTTGTAACTTGTTTTCCTTAATTTACAACCTCCCTACGGAACTCATATGTATTTTACAGGCTAGTTTTTGCTTATGTACAACCTGCCTACGAAGACTCATATGTATTTTACATGCGACGAAGGAGCACTTTTTGTTCTTGTATATATATGTATATATGTATATATATAATGCGTATACACAACACATGTGTAACAAGTGTAAGTTGTAGCACTGCCAGGAGTGCTCTCAGAGATTTGTATGCACACTAGCAGGCGACGCTCCGAGTGAAGGGCACGAGTGCGCGAAGGGCACGAGTGTGCGAAGCGCACGAGTGCCCTTCACTGGGCTTATTCTAGGGATTTTTTCTTGGGGGGGGGCTTCTTGGGGGGCCCCCCCCCCCCCCCCAAAGGTCCGAGGGGCAAGGAAGTTTTGGGGGGGGGCGAAAATTTTTCGAAAAATATGCTAAAAATAGCGCTTTTTTTCTGGCATATACTATAAAAGTTGATTTTCATAGCAAAAATAAGCAGATTTAGGGTTGAAAAGGGCAAAAATTGAGTAAAAATCTCCGGCGAAGCCGGAAAATTTTTGAAAATTTGGCCTTCTGAGCGATTTTTTCAGGGCAAAAGTTGGTACCAAAAGGGGCACCCACTTTTTTTGGGGGGGGGCGATTTTTGGGGGGGGACGATTTTTGGGGGGGGGGGAAGGGTGTTTATGGGGGGGGGCCCCCACCCCCCCCACTAGAATAAGCCCAGCTTCACGAGGGCTTCGCCTGCAAGTGAGCTCACAAATTTCTGTGAGCACAGCAAGCAGTGATATAACTGGCTTGTAATATGGCTCAAAAAACTAGAAGACATTTCGTCTTCTATATGTCACGTCTATAAAGACTGACATTTGGCTTCAAAATTCAGTCGTTTCTATAATGTTCAACCTAATTTGCATATTTCTTTCGGCAGAAAGTACGTATATAAGGGGGAGAAATTCATGGTCATTGCAGTCAGTTCTGCTGACTGTCAGCACTTGCTGCATACTCCGACAGGAGAGCAGCGAAGGTTTAGCGTGCAGTACAATTGTACTGCACGCTACACCGTGCAGTACAATTGTACTGCACGGTGTAGCGTGCAATTCAATTGTACGCAGGCGGTTGTAGCATGCTTCGATTACACTGAGCCATGTTACAACTCGTGTTGTTCTTTCTTAATACAAGTATGTATATATATATACGTACGTACGTATTATATATGTTTTGTATTTTAAACCACTTCCTACATTATATACTACTTTAATTATTTTAATTATTTTTATATTATCCTCATTATCATTTTCATCCCGATCTTTTTTTCTTTACATAAACATTATGTATCATGGGGGTGCTCGGAGAGCCCCCCATAATATGAGCTATAAAGGCACTTTGCGGATTTTGAAAAGTGCTAATTAGGCATAACTAATTAACGGGAAGGAATTAGGAGCTAATATTTACATTTTTGAAATCTCCAGGCCGAGAGCTTTCGAATGATACCAAACTTGCCCGGAAAAAATGAACTTTGAAAAAATCGACTTTCTCTTACGGGTTTGAAAGTGGGGTTTTTTTTTCTCTGTATTCAGCATGATTTTTGTCAATTTTGTGTTAACTCGATTTTTCAAACGGCCCATAGCAAAAATTTTTCTATACTATTTTTTGAATATCTAGGCAATGGTACTTAGCAAGTTTATGTTTTTTTTCCGAATTTCGATCTGGTTCGATTTTTATAGATGGTCAAAAATGGGAAAAATAGCGTTTTTGGACACCTTCAAGCTGAAAAATTTCTAAGTCCGAAAATTTGAAAATAGTCTAAAAACGGGCAAAAACAGCGTTTTTCGGCCTTGGGGTGGTACCCATATATAGTAAATCGGGGTCGCTGAACACGCTGAGCATAGTGCCGACACCGTATCTCGCCTGGTTCATCTGGTTCAACTGGTTCAAAGTTGAACCAGTTCCTGGTTCAAGCTACTGGAGATAGCTAGAAGGCTGAAATTTTGCATACAAAGGTTATTGGGCATGGGGAATTCACTGGTGGTGTTACTTTGGTGATCCGACCCATGGCTGGCCAGATCTGGTTCAACTGGTTCAAGATTGAACCAGTTCCTGGTTCAAGCTACTGGAGATAGTTGGAAGGCTGAAATTTTGCATACAAAGGTTATTGGGCATGGGGAATTCACTGGTGGTGTTACTTTGGTGATCCGACCCATGGCTGGCCAGATCTGGTTCAACTGGTTCAAAGTTGAACCAGTTCCTGGTTCAAGCTACTGGAGATAGCTAGAAGGCTGAAATTTTGCATACAAAGGTTATTGGGCATGGGGAATTCACTGGTGGTGTTAGTTTGGTGATCCGACCCATGGCTGGCCAGATCTGGTTCAACTGGTTCAAAATTGAACCAGTTCCTGGTTCAAGCTACTGGAGATAGTTGCAAGGCTGAAATTTTGCATACAAAGGTTATTGGGCATGGGGAATTCACTGGTGGTGTTACTTTGGTGATCCGACCCATGGCTGGCCAGATCTGGTTCAACTGGTTCAAAGTTGAACCAGTTCCTGGTTCAAGCTACTGGAGATAGCTAGAAGGCTGAAATTTTGCATACAAAGGTTATTGGGCATGGGGAATTCACTGGTGGTGTTACTTTGGTGATCCGACCCATGGCTGGCCAGATCTGGTTCAACTGGTTCAAAGTTGAACCAGTTCCTGGTTCAAGCTACTGGAGATAGCTAGAAGGCTGAAATTTTGCATACAAAGGTTATTGGGCATGGGGAATTCACTGGTGGTGTTACTTTGGTGATCCGACCCATGGCTGGCCAGATCTGGTTCAACTGGTTCAAGATTGAACCAGTTCCTGGTTCAAGCTACTGGAGATAGTTGGAAGGCTGAAATTTTGCATACAAAGGTTATTGGGCATGGGGAATTCACTGGTGGTGTTACTTTGGTGATCCGACCCATGGCTGGCCAGATCTGGTTCAACTGGGTCAGAGTTGAACCAGATCCTGGTTCAAGCAACTGGAGATAGCTAGAAGGCTGAAATTTTGCATACAAAGGTTATTGGGCAAGGGGAATTCCCTGGTGGTGTAACTTTGGTGATCTGACCCATGGCTGGCCAGATCTGGTTCAACTGGTTCAAAGTTGAACCGGTTCCTGGTTCAAGCTACTGGAGATAGCTGAAAGGCTGAAATCTTGCATACAAAGGTTATTGGGCATGGGGAAGTCACTGGTGGTGTTACTTTGGTGATCCGACCCATGGCTGGCCAAATCTGGTTCAACTGGTTCAGAGTTGAACCAGGTCCTGGTTCAAGCAACTGGAGATAGCTAGAAGGCTGAAATTTTGCATACAAAGGTTATTGGGCAAGGGGAATTCACTGGTGGGGTAACTTTGGTGATCTGACCCATGGCTGGCCAGATATGGTTCAACTGGTTCAAAGCTGAACCGGTTCCTGGTTCAAGCTACTGGAGATAGCTAGAAGGCTGAAATTTTGCATACAAAGGTTATTGGGCATGGGGAATTCACTGGTGGTGTTACTTTGGTGATCCGACCCATGGCTGGCCAGATCTGGTTCAACTGGTTCAAAGTTGAACCAGTTCCTGGTTCAAGCTACTGGAGATAGCTAGAAGGCTGAAATTTTGCATACAAAGGTTATTGGGCATGGGGAATTCACTGGTGGTGTTACTTTGGTGATCCGACCCATGGCTGGCCAGATCTGGTTCAACTGGTTCAAAGTTGAACCAGTTCCTGGTTCAAGCTACTGGAGATAGTTGGAAGGCTGAAATTTTGCATACAAAGGTTATTGGGCATGGGGAATTCACTGGTGGTGTTACTTTGGTGATCCGACCCATGGCTGGCCAGATCTGGTTCAACTGGTTCAAAGTTGAACCAGTTCCTGGTTCAAGCTACTGGAGATAGTTGGAAGGCTGAAATTTTGCATACAAAGGTTATTGGGCATGGGGAATTCACTGGTGGTGTTACTTTGGTGATCCGACCCATGGCTGGCCAGATCTGGTTCAACTGGTTCAAAATTGAACCAGTTCCTGGTTCAAGCTACTGGAGATAGTTGGAAGGCTGAAATTTTGCATACAAAGGTTATTGGGCATGGGGAATTCACTGGTGGTGTTACTTTGGTGATCCGACCTATGCCTGGCCAGATCTGGTTCAACTGGTTCAAAGTTGAACCGGTTCCTGGTTCAAGCTACTGGAGATAGCTGAAAGGCTGAAATCTTGCATACAAAGGTTATTGGGCATGGGGAAGTCACTGGTGGTGTTACTTTGGTGATCCGACCCATGGCTGGCCAAATCTGGTTCAACTGGTTCAGAGTTGAACCAGGTCCTGGTTCAAGCAACTGGAGATAGCTGAAAGGCTGAAATTTTGCATGCAAAGATTATTGGGCATTGGTAATTCACTGGTGGGATTTGTGATTGCTGCTGCCACAGTTATGGCAGCGTTCCCAAAAACTAGACGGAGGACAAGTAGGAAAAATGCTCCTTGCAGTCGCATGAAAAAGTTAATATGAGCTATGATGGTCAACATTTAAATGTGTCAAGGACAAGATTTAAAATGTTTAATATGAGCCAACATCTAAATAAGTAGAGGACAAGATGTAAACGGCTAATATGAGCCGCTACGTTTCTCTTGGGCTCATATTGACGCGACTAAAATGGCAAACATATATACAGTTTACGGTTGGCATATAAGCATCAGTGTTTATAAACGATTTGATTGGCTTGAGAATATTGAATTAATGTGATGATTAATGACATGATTAATGACGATGATAACTTCAAATGTGATTTCTCAAGATTTCACAATTTCTTCATTAGATTGGACTTCGGTTTCATTTTGTTGACTTATATGGTGGCCTTAAATGTGTACTTGGATGTAGCGGTGGAGAAGAAAACATTTACGTACAGCTTTGCAAAATTAATGTTTATGCGTCGTTATTCATGCAAGCCATTTCAGTGTTGGATTAAAAGTAAGCAAAAGCTAAATGAGCGTCAATATGAGCCCAAGAGAAACGTAGCGGCTCATATTAGCCGTTTACATCTTGTCCTCTACTTATTTAGATGTTGGCTCATATTAAACATTTTAAATCTTGTCCTTGACACATTTAAATGTTGACCATCATAGCTCATATTAACTTTTTCATGCGACTGCAAGGAGCATTTTTCCTACTTGTATATATATAAAAAAATAAATATATATTATTTTTATATTTTACTTTATCTTTAATATTTTTCAATCCCCCCCCCCCCCCCCCCCCCCCCCCCCCCCCCCAATCGGCGGCCCCCAGGGCGCCCCCCCCCACCCCCCCGGGCCCCCCCCCCCCCCCCACCCCAAAAACAACATTTTTGTCTATTTCAAACTTCCCCCACCTTCCCCCCAAAATACTTCTTTTTTTTTAAATTACCTTTATTTCCACCATAAAAATTTTCCATAACCACCTTTTCAAAATGTGCACGGAATTTCGTGCTTTGTGGGCGAAATTACTCGAGTTTTGCTTTATTTACGCTTATTTTTGCTTTTCAAACCTTGTTTTCAAAAGATGTTTAACTTCTGGATGGCTTCGGAACCCAGACCCCCCCAAGCTTTTCGGAGGTCCGCCCCCCGCGAAAAACTTTATGTCCGCCACCCCCTAGAAGTTGAAAATTTTATGAAAATCTGAACGAAATTGCCATCGAAAGGTTTAAAAAGCTAAGCGAAACGTTAGTTTAATAAAAATTTTGGTTGGGCATTGGAAAAATTTCCCGGAAAAAGGTTTTTTCTGTTTTTTCTGGAGGGTCGGTAAAAAACGGAAAAATTTAATCATTCTGCAAAGTTTTAGAAGTGTTCAATTAATCATTCTGCAAAGTTTTAGAAGTGTTCAAATAATCATTCTGCAAAGTTCTAGAAGTGTTCAAATAAGAATTTTAGTGATTTTTTCTCAAATTTTGTTATATAATTTTTTCAAATTATTAGCTTCGCTATGAGTTTGCTCCGATTTTAAAGCTCGAACTTAATTTGATGTTTTCTTAATTTTTCACTAGGGGGGGAACAGTGTTTTTTTGGCTCAAAAAAGTGCGCAATGACACACTTTTTTCTGAAATGAGCAAAAAATTTTGGGCTTGTGCGCACGCGTTCGCACCTTTTCTATCGACACGGAGAGAAAATTACTGAAAAATTGTTCTCATTGTGCTCAAAAAAATTGCTCCTGGCTCTCAATTTCACAAGAAATCTCCAATTTTTCCTGGGGGTTCCGCCCCCAGACCCCCGTCCTTACTTGCCTACTACTGGTTTATAGCTAAGTTGCGACCTAACTTTCAGTAAACGTGCTAGCATTAATATACAAGCACCCATGGCCTAACGTATATACGTATGATTTAATCTAGCTTGTAATACAACTCGCTTTGCATACAAGTAATGAAATATAAAGTGATTGCCAAATTTTAATTTTAGTTTGGCAGTAAGTATATATTTAGAGAAGTTTACACAAAATTTTAACAGGAGGTTCCGTGAAAGCTAGGTTTTTGTTATTATCCTTTCTCTACCCACCGACAGTTCTAAAAGCATTTAAAAATAGAGATGCTTTGGGCTGAGTCCTGAAAATTACTGAGTCAATGTCCACCGGCGTATCCAGGATTTTGAAAAGTGGTGGGTCCAAAAATTTTTTATCCTCCTCCCCCCAGGACCACCCAACTGAACTGTTTTTATCCAGTTCAGTTCAACAATAGACTGCACAAGCGAAGCACATACTCAACTCACCCTCCTGTGTGTTGGCGTGTGTTGCTTCATAATTCACACTGTCCCGCACGCATATATAGTCAGAGGGGGGAAAAACAACGATTTTCGAAATAAGGTTATTACTCGCTACAGACTGTAGCTAGCCAGACGCTTTATATACCAGCATGTAGGGCTTGGCCTGTACTTTCTATACCACCAGTAAAATCAGCATTCGGTTGTACTTCTAGTAGGCTAGCCTCAATATAGACCATCTTTTTTCCCCCACAAGTGGGGAAAAAAAAGATGGGGGTGGGGAAAAAAAGATGGCACCAAATTTCGTTCCTTTACCACCATAGCAGGAGATAAATGGCATTTAAAGGCATAAAACGCAATATCTACTTCTAAAAACTCGTTGCCGGCAGCCAGGCTTAGTATTATCCATCGTAAATGCCAAACTTAGTAATGAGCCAACATTGCTAGGAAATTAAGATTTTTGGTCTACAAAATCTTATTTTTTCCGGTAATTTATAAGTTAATCGCCTTTTGTGTTAACTTGCAATGATAAAATACACCATTTTGCAATATTAACCCGCAAGAAATTGAGTGTTTTATTTATGATGGGTGGCAAAATCGCACAAAAGTGTTCAGGGGTCATCCATCTCGGGTGGAGTCTTTTGCATATCCACACTTGTGAAACTCTCTGGAATGTCCACAGTTCATAATATCACAAAAATATTGTTTATGGACCCTAATTTTCTTGTTATCTGCATGATTTACCCCCCTGGGAATATTTGCCAGCATTCCTCCACAGGGGCAGGTCATATGGCTCTTTTCGGCAGCGGAAGGTCAATTGGGGGGGTATAACAGTTCAAATGCGTAAACAATTAGTCGTTATTTTTGCTTAAATCAAAAAAACGAAACTGCCGGCAAAAAAGCACACCGTTGTTTTTCCCCCCTCTGGTGCAAAAACGTGTAGGGGAAAAAAAGATGGTCACTATTTCTCAACCGTGTGACCTAGCGAAAATCCGACTAGCCCACGTTATAGAGCACATCCACAAACCCCTTCATGCACAAAATGACTCCTGTAACTATTACCAGTAAGTTGGCATAATCTTAGAAAATTTGAAAAATCCTTTGGTTTTTGGACAATTTTTGGGTGTCAACTTCGGACCCATGCCACACGAAGGCTCAATCGACAGGAACGGTTATTTGTATTATGATCTTAAAGTACAAGACTTGAACTTTCATTTGCACTAGATTTTGTATCTCTATCTTATTCCAGTCGGGCAGGGTGAGCCGTTGTTTTTTCCCCCACTTTGCCGGTGATGCTTTTTCCCCCCTCTGACTATACTCTAACTCCCGTATATACGCACTTAGAAATGAGTGTCTATTATGTATATATGTAACATTACTGAGTATAAAACAACATATAATCAGAATGACAGAACACCATTCGGTCTGTTTTAGATTTTAGATTTTAGATGAAATGAAAGGCGGCGGTTTTAGATGAAATCGTTCTTCAAATCTTTAATTTCTTTCATTTTGCAGAAACAAGAAAATTTTTAAAAATTAACACTTTTTGAGGGCAAAATAAGAAATTTTTGCTAAAATCGAATGACATTTTTGACTTTTTCTATCCGAAAATCTGCTGAAAACGATGGAAATCTATATACGTATGTACACGCACTCGCGAAATATTGTGGATATACGTATATGCCTTTTCTGTTTTTGTCTACTTTTCTTACCTTCAAATCGCGATGACGGACTGCCATCCAGATCTATATATATATCCCGAGAAGTTTTAGCATTTTCGCGATAAAAGTTCTTATAGAGGTCGGGGAAAAAAAACCAACCCGCAAGTGGTGGGGAAAAAAAACCAACCCCCCGTTTGGGCGATGGGGATGAGCTAGCGGGCTCAAATTTTGCATGCAAGTTGGTAGGGTCCATCCCATTTACCACACCAAATTTGAGCTAAATCGGACCACTTTTGAGCATTTTGTGACATTTTGAAAATTTTTTGAAAACAAAAAAAAAATTTTCCATAGCAGTTAGATATTAACTTTTAATAGTTTCTATGAGAACAACATGTGCTCTTTCCAAAAATGTCGGTCTCGCCTTCCTGCGACGCTTGGCAAGCTGCCAGCAGAATTTTTACAAAATGGGAAAAAAACCAAGGGGTGGGAAAAAAAAACCAATTTTTGCTTTTGCTGCCAAACTCCCAAAAATGGTTCTTAGTTGCTCAAAAGTCATCCACATAGCAAGTTTAATGCGTTCTTTCACGTGAACAGCTCAAAATTGCATTTGGACTTGGCAATTTTGTGCTAGCCGGTAAAAACCTCATTTCGGTGGATCGGCTGTTTGGCTCAGCTAAAGCCGCCAAAAAGTACTCTGGGACAAAGAAATACGCGAAAAAACACTGAAACAACGTTTATTTTAATTTATTTCATCGAATTTCGAAAGATTTACAAATTTTTGCATTTTAACATAGAAACTGGCAGATTTGATGAAACCTAGCCAGTTGATGCTGCAAATTTTGATGTTTGATTTTCTCACTTATTATAAGGAATATCGCAAAAATAACTGCAGATATGAAGTCAGCGACGCCGATTTTACCTGTCGCATGCATAAAATCGCTAATATGAGTTACCCTGACCGAATACTGGGGTTGGTTTTTTTCCCACCGGTTGGTTTTTTTCCCGCCATTGGTTTTTTTACCCCGGCTATAGGCACGTCGGACGGAAAAACGGATACCGGGAATGAGCTGGGAGCCAGGAAGCGGTTTCCGACTTGACCCTCCCGACGGCAAAGTGGAACCAGCCCAGCAAGATGGGTGGGTCTGACGGTAACACTGACTGCGGGAATCGATTCTCCATGCCAGAAAACTATTGTATGGAAGATTTGAGCTTTCAAAGTTGAACAGATAGCGAGAAAATTCGATTTTTCTTTTTTCGAATTTTCGCCATTTTTGACGGGCCACTGTGGTAGCTAGGGAAGTGATAGAGAAACGCAACCTGGACCGTTAGTTAGTAACGAAATCAGCTCCAACTCGTAACGTTCGACCTGAGCGACGACCACAAAAATGGTAACTTTTCGCTCTGAGCCGACTTTGCGGCGCCACTGCGGCGCTGTGGCGCAGCTGCGGCGCAAAAAAGTTGTGATTCCTAAATTCTTTAGAGGGTACTACTAGACCCTATAGCCCTTTAGGTTGGCCCACCGCTGCCGTTCACGTGAAAGCGGCGAACATTATGTATATACAATACAACCATCAAATAGGAGAAACCGGAAAAAAAAAACATCGCCGCCATAACCGGTCCGGGGCGCAACTTTTTAACGGTAAGTGATACGGGGCTGAAACTTCCCAGACATACTAAACTCGATGTGCTCTACAGTTTGCGCATGAAATCTGCGCAGGATTTTGCGCAGCTTATTTTACACTGTCTCCAGCCACTTTTCACACATATTATAGGGGTCGCTGCCGCGACCCCTATGATATACACGTTTAAGTTCAGAATAATGTAAATGAACACAGTAATCGCGCCGCAGGCTCGAAATTTCTATTTTTATTTGCTTTTTAATAGTTTAGTGAAAAATGATCACCTGCCACTGAAGATGAGGGGGGGTCAGGGCTCAAAAAGGGGTGGGTCCGGACCCCTGGACCACCCCCCTGGATACGCCCCTGTCAATGTCGGAACCTTGAGGCTTGAATCATTTTCTAGAAACTGCGTAATTTTCGATGAAATTTTAAACTAGCGTGTATTTGTATTTTTATAAAAAAATTTTATAAAAAGCAGTGAGGATTCTTAGCTTGCAAACAACTTAATTGCCAAAACGTTTCATCATTTCGCTAAATTTACAGAATAAAAATTTACTTTTATATCATTAAAACTTGAAGATTATCATACGTAGTTTGCTTCTCTTTTGCTTCTGCGCCCCAGACCTGTCATGCTGAATTTGCAAATTTATTCAGCCATTAAGTTCTGGCATTTTATAATCAGTAGAAATATGTAGAAAAGTCCTGCAATTACTAATAAATGCAAAACAGGAATTTTATGCTAAATTTTAGCATTTTTCATGGTATATATGCGCTCTTTTTTAGCAAATTGCGCTAAAAATTTTGGGGCAGTGCGCAGAAGAGCGCAAAAGTGTCCGACCAAAAAACACTGGGGGGAAAATGCCCTCGACGGGCAACCAACTTGGTAGAATAGGGAAAGACTTGAATGTTAAATACACGGTGCATGGTTACAGTTGAGATTCTGCTGAAGCGGAAAAATGCCGTTTCTCAGCGACTAAAATGACAGAAACAAGCTTTGTGTGCCGAATAGGGAATCGTCTCGGCGACTAAAATAATCGAAACCAGTTCTGTGCGCCGAATAGGGAGTCTACTCGGCGACTAAAATAATCGAAACCAGCTATGTGCGTCGAATAGGGAATCTACTCGGCGACTAAAATAATCGAAATCAAGTCTGTGCGTCGAATAAGGGATTCCCTCCGTCCGCCCTGTTCGCGCGAACTTTTCAGTTTTTTGCGAATTGATACTGATTCTTCATGAAGCCCCTTGAAACCGCCCCCCCTGGGAGCGGCCTTGTATATACGTAGATATATATATATATATATATATATATATATATATATATATATATATATATATATATATATATATATATATATATATATATATATATATATATATATATATATATATATATATCAAAATTCAAACATTTATTGCAACAGGTTATTTCAAATTCAGAAATAGTGAGTCATAAACGTGTCTCTAGATTTAAAGCAGGAGATTCAGTCTAGGTTTTTTGGTCAAAAATAGCGTCGTTAGCAGAAATGAACAATAGTTTTGACGACGCCAAAATAAAAATGACGAAAGAATGACCAAGCCAAAATTTGGAAGTAGCGCCAAATTTAAAAAATGCAGAGTTTCTGCTGCCGCCCCCAATTCCCCGCTCTATATTGTCTTTGTAATTTATGTTAAGCTTCGACAAAGTTTGAATAGTCGATCAGTATTAAGCCGTGCGTAGATTACGAGACTTCCTGCTACATCCTTCAATTGCATTTTTGATGCACGTTTCTCATACCATTTTCGCTGAAAATTTTTTGAAAACTTTTTCTTCGGATTTTCTCGGCATGCGAGCTACCGATCCGAGCATGTCAGTATTTAAGATCTGTTATCGCGTAGATGCTAAAAACTACTAGGGATAGATCTGGATGGCAGTCACGTCCTCGCGATTTGAAGGTAAGAAAAGTAGACAGGAAAAACTGAAAAAGGCATATCCACAAAATTTCGCGAGTGCGTATACAAATATACGTATATATATTTCCAACGTTTTCACCAGATTTTCGGATAGAAAAAGTCTAAAATGTCATTAGATTTTAGCAAAAATTTCTTATTTTGCCCTCAAAAAGTGTTATATAATTTTTAAAAATTTTATTGTTTCTGCAAAATGAAAGAAACTAACGATTTGAAGAACGATTTAATCTAAAAAGCAAAAACTTTCTTCAACTTCTGGGGGTTTTACCCACCTAAAACAAGTGCATGCGCCGGGGCCGGGGCCGTGTTTTACCCTGGTGCGCCGGGGCCGGGGCCGTGTTTTAGCAAACAATCATTTTCAAAAGGTCTCGAAGATATTCATTTCTTGCACCAAAAAAATCTACTAAGTTCCCAAAACCGATCAGATATATATACCGTTAACGTAAAATCGACGGATATCCGGATATGAAAAAATATCCGGTGCCCATCACTAGTGCATGTGCACACGTTTTTCGGTCTACTATAATCGGTTTTGAAGTACGTTTTGCACACAAGCAATGCATTTTATGTCACTACGTATCTATAAAATGTACATGTTACTCAGTTAAACTCCAGATTAAATGGAGTTTATAGTTGTATCAGAAGTTAATCTTTATATATAACTGGATTATATCCGTTGCACCAAATAAGTTCAGGATTACCTTTAGATTATCTTCCGATTAAACTGAAGATAATCGGAAACTTTTAATCCTGCTCTATAGCAGGTTTAACATCGGATTAACTGCTTTTCTACTTTATTTAGACCCTCTACTAGTGCTAGGAAACATAATAGAATATATCCAAATATAGCCTGCGTTTTACAAATAGTTACACAAATGTTGGCGTATTTTTAGCAAATTTTAATTTTTTAATTTTAATTTTAATTTTAAATTTTTCTCTAAAATTTCAAGAACGCCATTTGTTTATCATTATTTGCAATTTTATACTTAGTTCAAAAAATATCGAAAGAACGGTGAAGAATTATGTAATAGGGATTGATAAATGCTATTACATACTCAGAAATGATAAAATTGCAATTCTAAGTGCAACTATTTACATTACGACTACATTTATGTGTGGCCAATGGCTAGTGTTTATCTTTGCACTTCGAGTTACCGATAATCGGATGTTAAACTTATTCGTGTGAACCGACGCACCGTTCGTTAAACTAAAAATTTGATTTAAAATGGCTTGTTGCTATTGGTCGGTTGCTATCACGTTACTGTATTTCATTGGCCAAAACGCATTCACATGAGAAATAGTTTAACTTCAGATTAATTTCAGATTAACTTAAGATTAGTTGAACTTTTCTTAATCTGATTTGGTGCAACGAGAAAAAGTTTAACATTAGATTAAGTTAATCTTGAGTTTATCTATTCCAAAGTTAATCATAAACATAAGTTAAACTGAAGTTAATCATAAACTTAATCTTATTTGGTGCAAACGGGCGAATGTTTAATTTTTCAGGAAAATTGGGCAAAATTTTGAAATTTTTTCAAAAAATTGAAGATTTCTTGCAAATTTAGATAAAAAATTGGTAATGTTAATAAAATTAGCGTTAATTTTTCGAAAAATTTTACAAATATATTGTTGAGGTGCAAGCCCCCCTGAAAATTTTGGTTCAAGGTACAAGCCCCCTCAAAATTTTCTGGGGACGAGCCCCCCCCAGGACCCGACCCTATGTTAACGTATGATCTCCAGATTTATTAACCTTACCATAATTTGATTTTAGGAGGCCACGATGAATCAGAATCCAAGGCTGGTTGGATTGAGGGTGTTGCCATTTTTGTTTCAGTAGTAGTTGTCGTTCTTGTCACTGCAATTAATGATTATTCCAAAGAAAAGCAGTTCCGAGGCCTTCAGGTTGGTCTATCTTAATTTTGCTTGAATTTCATTTTACCTAAATGGCGCACTTGGCGGTTTGTAATGCGCCGAAACTGACGATTTTTATATACATTAACGATTTTAGTAAGCACGTTTTTTGCGACCTGTTTCCTGAAATAAGAAAAATTCAAATAATTATATAGTCTTAGAATTTTGAGGCGACCTGTGATACCTTTCAGGAAACCGTATAGACGGCATGCGTACACCAAAATATGATAACTAAGTGCTCCGCTTTTTACATAGAAGAGAAATGTAATGTTTTCTGAACTTTTCTTGGGATTTTGCAATGTTTGCAATCTTTTCCGAGGGCCATAATAGGTGCGGGTATATATGTTACATCGGACGAAATCGCATTGTGGTTTTTTTGAAGCATTGGAAGAATGGAAAAATATTCGGGACATGTTCTGAAAGTTAATTTATGAATTCAAAACATTAAGAAACTATCAAAAATATATAGTGTTTACTGAGGTACGTATATAATTAGACGATTTTAATGAACATGGGCTAATTCTGGAAACTAATATTTTTTGCTGTTGAAGGTATGATTGAATACCTTTTAGGTAGAGTTAAAGTTAATATATAGTTCCATTCCATGCCTAACAGTGGAGTGTTCAAACCAAAACTGTTAAAACGCCTGGATTTTTTTACTTTACGAGGTGTGTTATTTGCAAAACCGCAGCAGACAGCAGCAGCAGGGTCTAGGAGAATCGCCAAAGTTTACAGAACTCGCCTGTAGTTTGCTTTAAAGTATCGTTTGCTGAATATTTGATTCCTGTATGTACTTAATTCTGGAACCATAGGTGTGGCTGGCGAAAAAACTGGGGGTAGGGGGGATTTGAGAAAAGTAGGGAATGGGTCTGACAAAGCAGGGGGAGGGGTGTCGAAATAAGTCGATTTGGGGGAGGGGTAAAAAATTTTCGATAGGGGGGTCGGCGAAAAATTTTTTTTCGGTTTTTCGTTAAAAAATGAAAAATTTTCTCAAGTTTCAGCTATTTATAGCTGTTTTCTAGGTATATATATATATATATATATGTATAATTAAGCAATGAAGCAATTTTCGCTATTTTTTAAAAATTCTGAATTTTTGGCTAAAAATCTTATTAAGTTTAGGTATGGGATTGAACATTTTTAAGGGGGGAGGGTCGGCCGAAAGCCGATTTGGGGGAGGGGTAGCAAACATATTTTAGGGGGGAGGCTCCCCTAAGCCCGATACCCAAACACACCAATGACTGGAACCTTTGTGAGCGCTTGTGAATATAATTGCATTAGCCCTGTGGAGCAATTTAATATGGTAAAAACTGCTTTTAAACTGAAAGCTTAACTTTTAACACTGGGCAATTTTGGGGTAACCGGAAAGAAGGAAAAATATGGAAAAAATGGAAAAAACCAGATAAAAGGTTTTTCCGGCAATCTTTTTTTTCCGGAAAAAATCAATCCTACTCTGCATGTGTGTGGCTTACTTTACTTACTTGTACTTGTTCCATCTCTATTGCTGCTGCAGCAATCTGATGGGCTCCGGATCCATACCAACTTGATTAACCATTGCCCTCCACTGGTTTCTGTCTTGTGGCTGTATTTTATCAACCTAAAAACGAGCTGTTTAGTGGTTGAGTATTGAAGCAGCTTAAGGGGACCGTTAATACAGGCAGAAGAGTTTTCTAGGCAATAATAATGGGGGAATGCAGGGCATTTCTACAGCCCTCACATTCATCCGGGATTTTGCTTTCCCCACCGTCTTATCATGGACCAATGAATAAATCCTTTTCATTGCCCTTTAATAAACCACTAAACAGTTACATATGTTTTCCGTCTAAATCCCAACGCTTCATGCCCTGGGTTTATTTTACTGGGGGGGTGCGTCCCCCTCCACTTTTCGGGTTCCCCCCACTCGACCTCTTCCCCCCCCCCCACTCGGCCCCACTCCCACTTTTTTGGGCATCTCCCCCACTCACTATAAGGTGCCCAGAGAATGGCAATTTTTGAGGATTTTTGGTCAAAAGTTCCAAAATTTTTCTGGCTTCGCCGGAATTTTTTGGTAAAAAATCGTCGATTTTGGTACTCAAACTATATTTTTGAGCACTTTTTAGCATAGTCATAGCAGTGTATATATATGTAGAAAACAGGCTATTTTTACTGTATTTTTGGCATTTTCAGACTATTTTACTGGCATTTTTTAGGGTTTTGGAAGTGGGGGGGGGCTGCGCCCCCCCTAGGGTGGGGGAAGTGGAAGGGGGACTTCCGAAAAGTGGGGGGGGGGCGAGCCAAAGGTAAAAATATACCGAAATTTTCAGCGAAAAATTAGCATTTTAGCATCAGCAGCATTAGCATCAGCAAAACATCGCTGTTTTTAAGCTTGAAATGAGCTTATAAGCCATAAATTAGCCAAAAATTGAGAAAGTTTTTGAAATTTTGACTAAAAACCTATTTTTTGACACTTTTGGGCGACCCCAAAAAAATGGGTGGGGGCTTGCCGAAAGGTGGGGGGGCTCCGAAAAGCGGAGGGGGAACCGAAAAGTGGGGCCCCCACCCCCCCCCCCCACTAAAAATGCCAGTTTTATTCCCCCCACTTTTCGACCTCCCCCCACTATATAGTTGGGGGGGGTTTCCCCCCACTCTCCCCCTTCCCACTTTTTGCCTAAAATAAACCCAGATGCCCAGCTTATTTTTAGGGGGTTTTCCCGTGGGGCCGGGCCCTTGGAGGGGGAACAAATACGTAGAAACGCAAAAGTTCTAAAAAAGCCTGGATTGGATTTAAGCTAAAAATAGCCATCTTTGCGAAGAAATCTCGGGTGCAGCCGGAAGTGTTTTGAAAATTTGACTATTTTGGGCGAAAATTCGAGCCCCCAAAAAAATCGAAGGAAGGCATTTTAGGGGGAGGTCAACTTCGGCTGTAAGAAATACCCTGAACAATTCATACCATACCCCTTTTTCTTTACTCCAGTGGTACGAAATTAATATTAATATGTGTTGTTATAGGCGAGGATTGAAGAAGATCACAAGTTTGCAGTTATTCGTGGCGGAGAGCAGATGCAAATACCAGTTAGGGATTTGGTTGTTGGCGATATTGGTCAGGTGAAATACGGTTAGTAGGCTCTTTTGAGTTGCTTGATTGCGTAAAATTGTTCACTCCTTGCTTTTTCCGTGACGGCTGAGTGGTAAGGCATTCGACTAAGGATCTTACGGTCCAAGGTTCGAATTATCACTGTCACAGGATTTTCACAAATTCCCTTGAGCAAGGGACTAAGCACATATCGGTTCGTCGTGGGCTCCAGGCATCCCAACTGTCTATCCTTAACCAGTCGGTAAATGGGTACCACTGCGTTGGGAAGGTAACAGGAATCTGTGTAGTGCCTGATGAAGGGCTGGCCCCTCTTCTACAGATGTAGTCAACATTTGAGTTGTCACTCCTGGCTTCGGGCTGTGAATCCGAAGATAAGCACCCTATAACCTTCTGTAGGTTAGAGTTCTCTCCAGGGGTCACTTTACGTTTTTACTTCCATTTACTCCACCCTTCATGAGTCAAAGGCCCAACTCATGGGGGTGAACGTAACTGCAGTGCGTCACGACTATATAAGTTTCATCATGGTGATCTTTTCACTGCAGTTGCACTGACTTTTTACGGGATATCACACGTCTCGTGAGCATGAAACTTATATATTGTTTTTTTCGAAGATAGTTTTTTCAAAAATGGTCAATCCTTCTGTTCGGGTCTTCTTGAACTGGGGCAGGCCGACGGGTCTGAGGTTGTTTGTGGAGCATTGCCCATGACCCTTATCTGGATGGGCTATATGAATTTTGGATCTGGCCCCTGTAATTTTTTGGCCGGGGTCACTGGTTAACGTGTAAAAGGGGGGGGTCTGGGCCTACGGAGTAGGCAGCCCTATACATAAGAGCTGCTGGGCTGAGGTTTCGTATTCGAATAGGAACCCCTATATGGTGAATCTAAAGGGCCCATTAGTTTCGCTGTAGGACCTATCAATGTGGCTGGGGCACCCTGATGGTGGTGGGCCCTACCGTGACGCAACTCCAACTTTTAACCTCTTCTACACAGATATCTACAGTGAGCAGGTCTCTCTTATTTGGGGTTTGGGGTGGGGTGCGGGGGCACTTTACAGCATAGACTATAGTAGGTTTCGCCCGGACCCTCCTGTGGCGCCCTGGCCAGGGGTCCGGACCGTGGACCGTGCCCAAAATGGCCAAAATCGATTTTTCTGAAAGTGGCCAAGTTTGGTATCAAATGAAAGCCCTTGGTGAGGCGAACATTTTTTGTCATTGGAGGATCACTCCCAAGTGGCCCAGTGGCCTGTGGCGCCCTGACCAGGGTCCGGACCGGTCCGAAATGGCCAAAAATCGATTTTTCCAAAAGTGGCCAAGTTTGGTATCAAATGAAAGCCCGTGGCGAGGCGAACATTTTTTGTCATTGGAAGACCCCTCCCAAAGTGGTCCCAGCGGCCTGTGGCGCCCCCTGGCCAGGGTCCGGACCGGGTCCAAAATGGCCAAAAATCGATTTTTCCAAAAGTGTTCAAGTTTGGTATCAAATGAAAGCCCGTGGCGAGGCGAACATTTTTTGTCATTGGAGGACCCCTCCAAAGTGGCCCCAGCGGCCTGTGGCGCCCTGACCAGGGTCCGGACTGGTCAAAAATCGATTTTTTGAAAAGTTTTCACGTTTGGTTTCAAATGAAAGCCCTTGGTGAGGCGAACATTTTTTGTCATTGGAGGACCCCTCCAAAGTGGCCCCAGCGGCCTGTGGCGCCTTAACCAGGGTCCGGACTGGTCAAAAATCGATTTTTTGAAAAGTTTTCAAGTTTGGTTTCAAATGAAAGCCCTTGGTGAGGCGAACATTTTTTGTCATTGGAGGACCCCTCCAAAGTGGCCCCAGCGGCCTGTGGCGCCCTGACCAGGGTCCGGACTGGTCAAAAATCGATTTTTTGAAAAGTTTTCAAGTTTGGTTTCAAATGAAAGCCCTTGGTGAGGCGATCATTTTTTCTCATTGGAGGACCCCTCCAAAGTGGACCCAGCGGCCTGTGGCGCCCTGACCAGGGTCCGGACTGGTCAAAAATCGATTTTTTAAAAAATTTCCAACTTTGGTATCAAATGAAAGCCCTTGGTGAGGGGAACATTTTTTCTCATTGGAGGACCCCTCCAAGTGGTCCCAGCGGCCTGTGGC
>JASAND010009515.1:0-39353 GCA_030248195.1 Trissonchulus latispiculum | reverse complement strand
TGTCAGCGGAATATTTTCAGGAATTGCCGACGACCTTTCGATGGTGGAATTGCCTGGTTGATGGTGGCCCATCGGCAAAACCGACCGCATAAATCGATTCTCCAAGCCAGGAAGCCATCGAAGTGGTAGATTTGAGCAAACAAAGTTGAGCCAGAGTAATGGAGGAATTTTGATTTAGAGTTAATTTTTTGAATTTTTGCCTCCAGCTCGTAACGCCTCGACCTGAGCTACGTTAACACAAATGGTCACTTTTCGTTGTTAGTTGATTTTGTGGCTTCATTGTGAAAAAATTAAAAAGCTGCGGCGCAAAAAAAGCGAGATTTTAAATTTTTTAGAGGATTCCATTAGACCCTATGGCCCTCTTAGTCGGCCCAACGCCGTAATCTTATGTGAGTATCTTACGATGATGTACAATACAGTCCATCATTCTTGAGAAATTGGAAATGATCTACACGATAACTGGTTTGGAGCGAAACTTTTTACCAGCAAGGAATATGTTTCTGAAACTTCATGGACATATTAAACTTGATATTTTCCATATTTCAAGTATGGCATCTTGCAGTATTCGTGTGTGATTTTGGTGCAGCTCCTGGGTAAGTATTTATTTCTTTAGATACATATTTTACGTACATATGTGCATTTGCATTGGGGACAAATCTGCAACATAATGGTAAAAGGAATATTCCAGTTAGCTCGTTTGGACATAACTGCACTTTCTAAACTATTCTAGCTTGCATACATGCCGAAGATTTAACAACATTTACTGGCAAAACTGCACATATGAAAAATGTCAGTCAAGTTTTTCCAATGGGGGGGTTGCCATGTTTTTTGAACCTCTGAAACAACGCTGATTGATGAAACCTTCCCCTTTTAATGTTGCAGCAAAAAAGTAGGGGTCAATGGCTTGGTATCATCTTCAAACGTTTGATAAATTTGACCACAGTTTGGTTTAAAATTATGATTCCTTCATCTTTTGCCCTTTCTCCTATTTATTTTCTCCTTCATATTCAATTTTGCTCCGTTAATCACAGAAAGTTTAACGCGCAATGTCAACTTTAAGTTATTTATTTGATCAATTTGATTTGATCCAACTTCGAATTTTCTTTTTCTTCATTTCATTTTGAAATTTCACTTTCAATTTTAAAGATATTGTTTGTTCTCGTTGCCCATAAAACTAATAAATAATAAATAAAATAATAAAATAATAAATAACTTAAAGTTGACATTGCCTGTAAATAATTTTAAACCAATATATAACAGTGGTCAAATTTATCAAACGTTTGAAGATGATACCAAGCCATGACCCTCCTATTTTTCGCAACAGCAACATTAAAGGGGAAGGTTTCATCAATCAGCGTTGTTTCAGAGGTTCCTGAGTTTTTGCCCAACGGTAAGTTGGAAAAACTGGACTGAGACGTCCCTCACAAGGCGCAGTTTTTGCCAGTAAAAATTGGCAAACCTTGACATGCGCGCTTTCTTGCAAGGGATTTCAGCGCGCTTTTAGCAACAGTTTGTCCAAGCCTTCAGCTGGAGAGTGCAGTTTGTCCAAAATGACTGGCAAATGTGCACATTTGCCAACATGTGCAGTTTTGCTACCACATATATAGCTATCCAGAAGATTATTTCACAGAAAGTTTGAATTTGCAGGGGAGCAATTGCAGAGCGCAGCAAAACCTCAGCTTAATATCTAGCAAATCGGCCCTAACCATTTCTCAAAATTTCATTTTTTGATACAAAAACCGTATCGATGTGGGAGAAAGTTAACGGAGGCTTACGGATGAAGCTTGGTTTGGAAGTTCCTGGCTTATATATACGGTAGGCTTTAACCGGAGGGGGTTGCATCCGGTGACACCCCCCACAAAATGCCTCGACCCTAACTCCGAAAGTTTTGCAGCTTTTACAAATTTTTAAAAAAATTGAAAATATTTTTAAAACACCGTTTTTAATTCTTAAATGTTTAAAAAAGTTTCGGTTTTCGCCGGAATTTTAGCAAAATTTCCATATTTTAGCGTAAAAACATTCCCAATCATTTTTGTGATTTTTGCACAAAACCCAAGCAGTTTTTCAAAATAGTGCCCTTGTCAGCCATGTGAGCGCGTCTTCAGCTTCAATTTCCCGAGCAAATTTTGGCGTAGAAATAAGCCAGAACTCGATGTGCTCAACGAAGAGTAGCAGTACTTTTTGTGGTGTTTTCGTCGAGCTTAATTTCTGAACTGTCTCCCATTAATTTTATTGTCCTCTCGCATATTAACTGATTTTCTAGTGAGGGTGAAACACCCCACTTTTTGCTCCCCTTCCAATTTTCCCGAATGAGCAAGAATCCAAAATTCCTCCACTTTTTGTGGCTCTCTCCCACTTTCTGGCGAGAAAATGCAAATTTTAGAATTTTTAACAACACAAAAAAATCGCCGGAATTTTGGTCTCACAGCTGCCCATTTTGGTATGTTTGAGCACTGCTTGTTTACAGCAGTGTATATAAAAACAGACCATTTTCTACAGTACTTTAAAGGTTCTGCTATTGGCAGAGAGCGGCGAGAGCGCTGCCCAGCACAAGGGTGCAAAAGTGCGCTGCGCGGCCCTTAGAGACCTGTCTACCGTGCCAGCAAAACACTCAACGAAACTGCATCAGTCTTGCATCGTTGAGTACTGTAAGTTGTTTTCACCACTTTTGAAATTTCAGTTCCTGCATCCATGTGTCAATATGCAATTTTCTGACTTCATGATGTGCCAGCAGCATTTAGGTTGGGTTTTCTTGTGTCGAAGTAGCCCACATCGTGTCGTCTTGAACAGCTTGGTCACCCATCGCATTTTCGGTGGCAGCATGGCATGAGCGCTGTTGTTTTTTAGCAAGCATAAGTTAGCAGCACAACTGCGGTGATCAGATTGCAGAAGTTGCTCCCGTACACTAGTGCAGTATTCACTGATGCAACAAAAGTCGATCTGCTTTCGATTGCCATTCGCAGGGTGACGCTGCGTGAACAGTACCATCGCAAGGAGATTCTTTATCATGTCAAGACAAAGTTGCCATTGCGAGTGGGCCAATAGAGTCGTTCGATTCACAGGCAATTTGTGGGCAATTTCTGGGGAGACGTGGTCAACTTCCAAATTTTTAGATTTCTTAAATTTTCGAAAAATGCTTGAAAAATAAGATTTTTAATAGTTGAGCTAAAATATTAACTAACCTAAATTTAAGCTTAAAAATTTTCAAAATGCTTAAAAATGTCTTAAAACTCGGCGCCGAAAAATTTTTCAAAATTTACCCCCTCAAAACCCTATAACTTTAAATTCAGGGGGCGGCGATTCTGGGGGGGGGGGGGCGACTAGCGGGGGGGGGGGACGACGGGGGGGGGGGTCGCCCCCACCCCCCCCCTGTAGGAAAAATAGGTTTCACCACCTGTAAGATGCATTGACAGATCACCGACATCTTCATTCAAGCATGATAGAAATCGTGTCGTCGCTTGTGCAGCTGTAGCTGGTGCCAGATACCTGATGGTGGCGATGGATACAGGAGTAAACGCCAGCATCTCGGAGGTGTACGATGGCAACGCCTCACACCGTGCTGCTCCGTCTCATTTGCTAGGCCGCAGAGCAGGAAAAGGGAGGTTGAACAATAAAGGCCATGGCTACGAGTTCTGGACAGGCCGTTTGGGCCGGACATCTCGTCGGACTCGGGTCATTCTGCTGACACCCCAGAGGTAACTGTTGAGAAGAGCTCTGATGCAGAGGTGTAGAGGTTTTGTTCCAGCAGCCTTGTCTCGGGTCTCAGGTCAAGAGTCCAGCTGATGACCCAGATCACCCTAGCAAAGCTGGCCTAGAGTGCACAGCACGGCATATCTCAGTTACAAGCAAGTTGCAATGTCCCAAAATTTTGTACAGTACATGCAGCTATGAATACAGTATTACCGACAGTAAAGTTAGTATCTGGTTGTGCTGCAGTATGCTATGTTGGTACTACAGCAACCCGAAACTACTGTAGTACAATTTATAAAAATCCATTCTACAGCTTTACAAGTGCGCAACGATTTTGAAATATTAAAGCTTAATTCCAAATAAACAGTGCAGTTCTGGTAGAGCAGCAAATTAAGGTGTTTTTCTTGCCACAGTTAGCGCAGAATCTTGGCATTGAAGTCGATGTGAAAAGGTTGACATTTATATACGGAAAACTGCTACAATTTTCTGAAGGTTGGCGATAGCAACAGTACCCCCCCCCCCCCCCCCCCCCAAAAAAGCTGGTCCATTATGCGCTTTTAACCTAGTTCCTCCTGGCATTTACAACCTACCTCTTGTCCATTCCAATCGTCATTCTATTGTTCAATGGAGCATTTTTATTCTTCAATATCGTTGCCGCCAATTTCTAGATAGAAAATTCAAAATTTACTGTGGGCCATTTTTACAAAAATCCCGCCCCCCCCCCCCCCGAGGGGGAGTTACGTATGTTTCCATCAATTTTTTGGCCTAAAAATATGCCAGAAGTGTACTTCATTCCGCCCCGTGAAATTATTACGTAATTTACCAAGCTCAAAGCAACTGATGCCAAGAATACAATGCAATTTTTCCAGCAGTTTCGTCATCAAAATGTCTCTCAGAAATTTTCCATCAATGAGCTCGTTTTGGCTTCGCAATATTTTTCCACAGTTTTATCGATTTGGCAGTTTCAAAAATTCATCCGGTAAAGTTGCTTATTAAATATGTCCAGAAGATGCTCACGGCAACATTCCGAGTGGTAACTTCCCGTGAGTAGTCCATATGTCGGCAAGTAGTACTGGAGACTACCATATGACTTCAGTAAATATTCAGGTCGATGCCGGTTTCCCGAATCGGCCGACTTCGTCTACAAGATTTTCGCCGTTTTCAAATTCAATTACGGTCTTGCTTAATGGCTTCAAATTTTAGAGCATCCCACCTCTAGAGCTGGCATTCTCCAAGTTTCTCCGCCAATATCTCTGAATGCTACTCGACCGTAACTGGACCCCACCTTGGTCATCGTAGAGATTTTGGCACGGGTTTCATCACCTGAAACCCGTTGCAAATGGACAGGCAGGGAAATATTTCAAATGAGTGTGATGGCCGCAATCGATAACACAAGAATCGTCCACAAGTTCACAGCGTTTGTAGTATCGCAACTTTCGTCCTGAAACATCCTACCAGGAGCTGGTTTCGTACAGTAGTGCTGCTGCTGAAAATCTCTGACCCCGACAAAACTTCTCCATACAGTTTTGACTGGAAGGAAGTTGACACGGGTGCTGAAGACGCAGCAACGACAAGTTGGACAGCCATAAAGGATGTGGTGGGCAACACCTTCACTGGTACCTGCAGAATGTGGAATGTGCACGGCAAACTGATCTCTGAAAATGTCACAGACAGATGGGCCCACTGCCAAAATTGATTACGATCCTCGCCAAATGGCAATAATGCACTGCAAAAGTATAGTGAGCGCGTTAGTTCCCCTAGAATAGGAAAGGTCAATTCAACATTGTTTACCCACAAGGAGTGAGATCGGGCTGAAACCTGGTGTGTGAAGAGCTCCAAAAAGGGGGCAAGATGCTGTGCCGGATGTGCAGATCTTGAGATATGAAAATTGGCTCTCGCAGGTCGCGCTTCCGATTTCAGGGGTACCGTACCTAGACTTCTACAAAACGGAAAATTTTTGCCATTTCTTTGCCGCCTTCGGCGATACTTTTTTGCAAGAAATAACGTCCACGAGCGGCAAAAATGCAAAATTTTTCAACTTTCAGTTCTCTCAGAATTTCGCATTTACCTGAAAAATTCCCGGGTGCGGCTCACTAGTGGGCGGGTGTCGGAAGACCGTAATTACGAAGCAGCAAAGGTATTTCCGGGGAAAATTACCGCCCCCCCCCCGCGGGCCCCGCCCCCCCGGGTGGGGGGGACTCTCCCCGAAAAAACTAAGTCCGAAAATAATTGCACTCGGTGGGGCGGGCCGGGCTCCGGCCTGGGAAGAGATGGTGCTGCTCGGTGGTTGCTTCCCCGGCCAGGGGTCAGTTGTAAAGGGGTCTGGGCCTGCAGCCCTATTAGCTACAGCAGTTGGCTGTTGAGCTGTATCGAGGAACCCCCAGGCAGTGAACCTAAATGTCTATTTGTCTAGACCTATCCATGTGGCTGGGGGGCACCCTGATGTATCGCAACCTCTTCTACAGTAGCATATTGGTGGCAACTTCTGCCAAGTTTGGGGCAGCAGTAAAGTGTATTTCTGCTGACCCCTGTGTGGAGGCCTCTTTTGCCAGTCTGACTGTATCAAAAATCGATTTTTTCCAGTGACCAGTTTGTATCAGCGAGTCTTGTAGGCGAATTTGTCATTGGAAACAGTTGTGGCTCGATCAGGGTCTGACCGGTTCAAAAATGGCCAAAAATCGATTTTTCCAAAGTGTCTCGGTATCAATGAATGCCCTGGTGAGTTGGGTCTTGGAGTGACCCCTTCAGTGGATCCAGCTATGGCAATTCACGCCCAAAATCGAATTTTCCAAAAGTGCTGTTTTTTTTCCCAGAGGCGAACTTGTCATGACCCTCTCCAAAGGACTACAAGCCTGTGGTGCCTGACCAGGTCTGACCGAAATGGCCAAAACGATTTTCCAAAAAGTATTTTTAAACACTTGTCATTAGAGACTTCCTCCAACCACTATATTGTGCTTTATCAGACTGGTCAAAATCGGTTTTACTAAAGTTTGTTATCAGCTTTTATTAAAGTAGTCTTTTCAGGTCTTCGACCCCACGGCAGTTTCGACCAGGGTCTCGACCGAAATGGCCAAAAATCGATTTTTCAAAAGTACATCAAATGAGCAGTGAGAATCCCGTCATTGGAGACTCGCGGACCCAGCGTCGTGGTGCCAGATTGTTCCGGACTCCGGTTCAAATGCCTGCGCCTTCCAAAGTGGCTATTTGGTATCAAATGAAGCTCAGTGAGGCGAACACTTGCTCCGCGACTTCGGGGGCCAATTTCTTAAGATGACCTGTGGCGCCCTGGCAAGGGTCCCATTCGTCAAAATAAAAATTTTCCAAAGTTGTCAAATTTGGTTTTAAAGCTCAAAATGAGCAGAGCAATTTTGTCGCGTGGTGGTGGTATATATAACTGCATACCCAAGTGTTACGGTGTCATTTTTAAAGTCATCTCCTGCCTAAAGATGGGTACCGTAAAAAGTTCTGAAAAGGCCATGAACAGTGTCGATAACGCTCCGTATAGGCACAAATTTGGTAGAGGTTACTCTTCCATTTATAATTGTAAAAAGTTCTGAAAGGTTGGCGAACAAGTGGTCCATGCACGTGCTCCGTGTGTAATGTTCGGTAGAGCGCCTCCAGCCTAAGATGACGCGCCGTGTACAAGTTCTGAAAGGTTGGCTAACAGATATTTTCCAAATACATTCAAGTTGAACTAGAACGTTCATCTCGTCGTTTGCAGGCTAGCTTTGCTACATTGTGTATATACAACTTCTCTGACATTTTTCCGCAGCGGAAAAACAAGCGAACCAAAGTGTCTCCCGACGGGCAACCAACTTGCAGAATAGGGAAAGACTTGAATGTTACCATATACAGCAGTAAAGTTTAATCCATTCACAATGGTTTCTCCTGGCTTTTCCAAACACTTTTCAAATGCCCCCAGGACTGGGTCTTTCCCCCAGAACCTGCCCCCTGAGGCCCGGAAATAATTTTACTTGAAATTTTTCCGGCAATTTTCGCCGGATTTTCTTAAGCATTTTTTAGCTATTTTAAGCTTAAATTTTACAAAATGTCTATTTTTTTAGTTGTGCTACAGTACTATTTTTAGACATTTTTTCCAAATTCTCGGAGTTTTTCCCGCCACCAATTCAAATTTCCGACTTTCCTCATTTTGGCCTATTTTCAGCGACTCAAAACCGCTGCGTGCCGAATCTACTCGGCGAGGAAACTAGCAAACAAGGGAATTTCCACGACTGTGTCGAAATCCGCTTCATCGCCGCCCCCCCCCCCCCCCCCTCTCCGCCCCATTCGCGCAATTTTGGTTACTTACGGAGCAGAGTTTCCAGAATGGCAGAATGCAAAACAACAGTTTTAGTCGGCACTTTCAAAAAGTCAAGCAAATTTTCGTCTGATGTATATCAGAAACATTGAGATATATATACATATATATGTATATGTATATGTATATATATATATATATTTAGTGATAGGCACCGCATATTTTTCTCATCCGGATATCTGCCTATTTTGCGTTAACGATTCGGATATCCGGATATCCGGTTACATCCGTTTATTCCAACTTAATCTCAAAGAAAATGTTTCGATTTTTTTGTGAAATAAATTTTCAATTTTTTGTCAATTTGCTGGTTGAGAATGTCGTCATGCAACCAAGCAACCTTCGCTTTCAAAATATATTTTCAGAGAAAGTTTTGAAAAATATTTTTAAAAATTTTTGAAATTTTTTGCCAAAATTTGCTAATTTTTCAATGTTTTGACTAAAATGTACATCGGATATCCGGATATTTTCTCAAATCGGATTAATATCTGGATATAAAATTATCCGGATATCCGATTAATTAGTCTATCACTAATATATAGCTATACGTATATAGTGTAACTGTACGGGAATTGATACAATCAAACATTATATGTCGAAATGATTGATTGCATAGGTTTTAGCACAAGTGACGTCGACCGGCAAATTGTTTAAACCGTATTAAGGCTTATTGCTGCTTTCCTTATCGCTAAAATATGGTTGTATGCATAAATATTTACGGATCAAATACCACAGGAAATTGTCAGGTCCACGCAAATGGTACCGGAAAATGTCAAGCGCAATGCCTACATTTGCAGTTCCTAATGAATAATTACCTATACATTTCCTCCGAAAGACGATTGAGGAAGGAGGGTATTCCCTACTCGGCGACAAAGTTGGTTTCATCATTTTTAGTCGCCGAGATTCCCTATTCGCACAAAAGCTGGTTTCGCATTTTAGTCGCCGAGTAGATTCTATTCGGCACACAAGTTGGTTTCTGGTCATTTTGGCTGAGAAATCGGCATTTTTCCGCTTCAGCACAATTGTTGTAGTATGCATCGTGTAGCTTAATATTCAAGTCTTCCCTATTCTGCCAAGTTATCAGTCGAGGCATTTTCCCCACTATATATATATATATATATATATATATATATATATATATATATATATATATATATATATATATATATATATATATATATATATATATACATATATATAATATCAGATGCGGCCGCATTGAGGACTCGGAGGAAGAAAAATAATCACAAGAGAGTAGCACATGAACTGCATAAAACAAAATTTACAAATAAATTTATCAACTTAAAAATTTTGCTGCGGCGATTTTATCTACACTTACAACAAAATTTCGAGATCAAAAGTTGACCACAATAAGATGAATCCAAACGTTTTCATACTTCAAGATGGCCGGTGAGGATTTCAAAAAAATTTTCAATTTTTCGATAGAAGCGATCATGATGAGTACTTTTCTTGCTCAGATATCTGAAAAAGTACCCCGCTATATGCGCAGCGTTTCTAACTGCATATTTAGATTTACAGTAATGATGCGAAGTTAAGTTGTAGGGTTGTACAGATTTCTCCCGCTATTCAAATTTTTGCCAAACAAATAGGCAAATTTTTAAAAATTTCTGGTTTTCGCCGGAAATGTTTTCAAAAGTTTTTAGCTTAGATCTCGGCATTTTGCCAAATACGCCAAGAACTGGAACCTCAATTTTGGCATTTTTCCTAAACCAAAAATCAAATCTATCAAAAATCTTGATCAAAATATCTATATACAGATGTTGAAACAGGAGTAAGATTCGAGCAAGAAGGGAAATAATTCCTCATTATGATAAATTTAATCGGAAAAAACAATAAATTTTAGAATTTTGATTTCAAAATTTTAAAAATTTTGAATTTTTGGAATTTCCCTGACTCGTAGCATCATAGTAAATGAAACATTCGGAAAACCCAATAACCACCAAAGTAGACAACTTGGGATACATTGGAAAAGTTGTGCTCGAATTATTTTTCTAACTTCTTCTAACTAACTTTAATCATCTAAATATATAGTTGGCGGCGACCAATTTTAAAAAATTTCACGTTGCCGGTGCCTTTACCAATTTTTTCAGGGCTTTTTGTTTTAATAAGTTCGGAAGCTCAATTTCTAAATGCACACATAAATGTCTAAGCTTCCACGAACCACAAAATCCTAAAAAATTTCCAAAAGTGCTTTGAAATTTAAAAAACCTAGCTTTTTAGTTGCCCAAACTTCGCTTGGTCTTACTATGTTTTGTACAAATGTCCAACACCACTTTGTTCTATATTTCACGTCATAAATATTTTTTAACGGTCGTCAACTGATCCTGTCTTAATTTTAATAGGTTCTTCACATTTTAACTTGTATGGTAAAGAAAGCTCACGCGAGGTGACTGCAGAAAATTTGCACAATCGAAAATTAAGATTTAAAATTAAAATATTTATAAATTTATTAAACCTCAACCAAAGAATGTAGCAGCCAAAAATGTGGATCCCAAGATACGACCAAAATGCTAACTCCAAAAAATTTCTCAATGTTTAAATTCAATTTATAAAGTTCATTTGATTTCCGACTTTTATACTTAACTTTATCAATTTCAATTTTATTTGTTTTTCAGAAAATTTCATTTGGGACGTAGGGCAAAAATAAATTGAAATTGATAAAGTTAAGTGATAAAAAGTCGGGATAGAAGGGCGCTGCTGGCGCATTGAGGTTTAAACATTGAAAACAGGGTTTTTGGTGCTTATTTTGAATTATAACGTACTTTTTTGGTCGTATTTTTGGGATCCACGCATTTTTGGCTGAACCTACAATCCCACGTTTGGTTGAGGTTTTAATAAATTTAATAAATAAATTTTAATTTTAAATCTTAACTGGTTTGGACACACGTACTGATATTTAAGCAAATGCGTAACTATACAAATTAAGGTATACAGGTGTCGGGTTTGACATCTGCAATGCAGTGAACTCTTTATACATACAAGTTAAAAATTGTGAAGAACAATATTAAAATTAAGACAGGATCAATCGGATTGACTTGAATCGCTATCGGATTATCAACAGAAATATTTCAAGAATTAATGGCTTTAGTAAAGAAGAATAGAACAAAGTAAGGTTGTTGCGACGTTGCAATTACAAAACATAGTAAGAAGAAGCGGGGGTTTGGGGCGGCTAAAAGCTAGAGGTTTTTTAAATTTCAAAGCACTTTGGAAATTTTTTAGAGCATTTTGTGGTTCGTGGAAGCAAAATTTTACTGTACATTTATGTGTGCATTTTTAAATTCGATTGTGCACTTTGGCAAAAAAGTATGCATATACACAGTAAAATGCACAAAAAACCCTGATTGAAAATTGGTAAGAAGAGCACCGACGGCGTGAAATTTTTTAAAAAATTGAGATAGAAAAGCCGCCGCCAGCCGCTGCAAACACAAAAAAGATGATTAAAGTTAGAAGTTAGTTAGAAGAGTTAGAAAATGGGCTCAGGCACAAAAAAAGCATCTTTTCCAATGTATCCCCAAGTTGTCTACTTTGGTGGTTATTGGGTTTTCCGAATGTTTCATTTTACTATGATGCTACGAGGGTCAGGGATTTCAAAAATTCAAAATTTTTTAAAATTTTAAAATATCGAAATTCTAAAATTTATTGTTTTTCCGATTAAATTTATCATAATGAGGAGTGTTTCCCTTCTTGCACAAGTCTTACTGTGTTTCGTACAGGTACAGCATCTGTATATAAGTGTACAGATCAAAGGGAAAATGTCGCCCACGATACCAGGGTATTTTTGAGGGGTTTTTCCCAGGGAGATTTTCGGGGGGTGCAAAAATGAGCCCAAAGGGATATTTTTTGGCGTATTTTGGCGTTGACATTCTCAAAAATGCCAGGATATATATAAGCTAAAAATGGCTTTTTACGAAAACGTCTCCGGCGAAGCCGGAAATTTTTTAAAAAATTTGCCTATTTTTTGGCAAAAATTTGGGCCTCCAAAAAATCCTTGGGGGAAGCAAAAATCCCGGATGGGGCTGTACAACCCTGCAATACTAACTCGCATCATTACTGTAAACTAAATATGCACAGTTAGAAACGCTGCGCAAACAGCAGGAAGCATTTTCAGATATCTGAGCAAGAAGGAAAATACTCATCATGATCGCTTCTATCGAAAAAATTGAAAATTTTTTTGAAATCCTCACCGGCCAGCAGCATCTTAGTAAATTATGAAAACGTTTGGATCGCCCAGTAACCACTAACCAGTCAACTTTGTTTGGAAGGCACATTATGGAAAAGATCCCGAAATGTTGTAAAGTGTAGATAGAAATCGCCGCAGCAAAATTTTTAAGTTGATAAATTAATGTTGACGGCGCGAAAATTTTGTTTTATGTAGTTCATGTGCTGCTTTCTTGTGATTAATTTTTCTTACCTCCGAATCCTGACGGGGCATGCGGCCGCATGCCCCGCATGCCCCCTGGCTGCGCCCCTGATATTATATATATGTATATATATATATATATATATATATATATATATATATATATATATATATATATATATATATATATATATATATATATATATATATACATATATATGGGGGGGGAAAATGCCCTCGACGGGCAACCAACTTGGTAGAATAGGGAAAGACTTGAATGTTAGATACACGGTGCATGCTTACAACTGAGATTCTGCTGAAGCGGAAAAATGCCGTTTCTCAGCGACTAAAATGACAGAAACCAGCTTTGTGCGCCGAATAGGGAATCTACTCGGCGACTAAAATGAAAGAAACCAGCTTTGTGCGCCGAATAGGGAATCTACTCGGCGACTAAAATGAAAGAAACCAGCTTTGTCGCCGAATAGGGAATTCCCTCCTTCCGCCCTATTCGCGCGAACTTATCGTCTTTCGGGAGGAAATATATAGGTAATTATTCTGTTAGGAACTGCAAATGTAAGCATTGCGCTCAATATGACATTTTCCGTACCGGTTGCGTGGAGGCTAGGGGTGGCGCTAGATTAATTTCTTTTTGAGCTACCTGATCCGTAAATATTTTATGCATACAACCGCTAGCAGGACCAACAGAAAGCAACAATAAGTATATGCAGTTTAAACAATTTGTGGTCGACAGTCCTTGTGCTAAAACATATGCAATCAATCGCATTTCATTTTATATAATGTTTGATTGTATCAATTCCCGGCAAGATCAGCACAGAGCACACCTATATACGTATATATATATATTAGTGATGGGCACTGGATATCCGGATATCCGGATAATTTTTATATCCGGATATTATCCGATTTGAGAAAAATATCCGGATATCCGTGTACATTTTAGTCAAAACGATGAAAAATTAGCAAATTTTTGGCAAAAATTTCAAAAATTTTAAAATATTTTTCAAAACTTTCTCTGAAAATATTTTTGAAACGAAGGTTGCGGCTTGGTTGCATGACAGACATTCACAACCAGCCGAAAAATTGACAAAAAATTGAAAATTTAACTGCAAAATCGAAAAATTTTCTTGAAGTTAAGTTTGGAATAGGCGGATAACCGGATATCCGGATATCCGGATATCCGTTAACGCAAAATAGGCGGATATCCGGATATGAAAAAATATCCGGTGCCCATCACTAATATATATATATATATATACATATACATATACATATATATGTATATATATATGCTCTCAATGTTTCTGATAGCACATCGAGACAGCTGTTTATGTCTGTGAAAACCTTGACTTACGCAAGTGCTTGATAAAACTGTTGTTTTGCATTCTGAAGTATATAATTCTGCCATTCTGAAGCTCTCTCATTATTCAGCAAAGCAACACATAACAGGCTTCAAAGTTCGCGCGAATAGGGCGGAAGGAGGGAATTCCCTATTCGGCGACAAAGCTGGTTTCTTTCATTTTAGTCGCCGAGTAGATTCCCTATTCGGCGCACAAAGCTGGTTTCTTTCATTTTAGTCGCCGAGTAGATTCCCTATTCGGCGCACAAAGCTGGTTTCTGTCATTTTAGTCGCTGAGAAACTGGCTTTTTCCTAGGCAAAAATTTCTGGGAGGGGGGGAAGTCTGGGCCCCCCCAGGTATGAGGGGGGGGGGGGCTCGGATTTCTGGGGGGGGGAAGAAAATTTTTTAGAAAAATGTCTAAAAATAGCTATTTTTTGCTGCTGAGCTAAAAAATAGACTATTTTTAACTTAAATTTAAGCTTAAAATAGCTAAAAAATGCTTAAAAATGGGAAAAAATCCGGCGAAACCGGAAAAATTTTTCAAAATTTACCCTCAAAACCCTATTTTTCCGGGCACTTCAGGGTGGGGGGCGGGTTCTGGGGGGGAAGGCCCGAATCCTGGGGGGGCGACCCAAGTCTGGGGGGGAACGAATTTCTGGGGGGGGCCCTCCACCCCCCCCCCCGGTAGGGAAAAGCCAGGAGAAACGGCATTTTTCCGCTTCAGCAGAATCTCAGTTGTAACCATGCACCGTGTATTTAACATTCAAGTCTTTCCCTATTCTACCAAGTTGGTTGCCCGTCGAGGGCATTTTCCCCCCTAGTTTCGCTTATTTTTCCGCTGCAGAGAAAATCATGTCAGAGAAGTTGCATATATACACAATGTAAGCAAAGCTAGCTACCGCAAACAGGCTGGATGAAAACGTTCTAGTTCAACTGAATGTATTTGCTGAAACGGAAAAATGTCTGTTAATAGCCTTTTCAGAACTTAATACACGGCGCGTCATCTTAGGCTGGAAGGCCACTGTTCATGGCCTCTACCGAACATTACACACGGAGCGTTATCTTAGGCTGGAAGGCCACTGTTCATGGCCTTTTCAGAACTTTTTACACGGTGCGTCATCTTAGGCTGGAAGGCCACTGTTCATGGCCTCTACAGAACATTATATACGGAGCGTTATCTTAGGCTGGAAGGCCACTGTTCATGGCCTTTTCAGAACTTTTTACACGGTGCATTATCTTAGGCAGGAAGGCTATTTTAAAAGCCAACCAGCACCGTAACCTTGGGTATGCAGTTATATATATATACACATGACAAAAGTTGCTCTGCTCATTTTGGGCTTTCATTTAAAACCAAATTTGACAACTTTTGGAAATTTTTATTTTTGACCAATTAGGACCCCTTGCCAGGGCGCCACAGGTCGCTAGAGACCAATTTGGAGGGGTCCTCCAATGACAAAAATGTTCGCCTCACTAAGGGCTTTCATTTGATACCAAACTTAGCCACTTTTGGAAAATTCGATTTTTGGGCATTTTGGACGGGTCCGGAGCCTGGTCACGGCGCCACAGGCCGCTGGATCCACTTTGGAGGGGTCCTCCAATGACAAAAAATATTCGCCTCACCAAGGGCTTTCATTTGATACCAGACTTGGCCACTTTTGGAAAAATCGATTTTTGGCCATTTTGGACCGGTCCGGACCCTGGTCAGGGCGCCACAGGCCGCTGGGTCCACTTTGGAGGGGTCCGGACCCTGGTCAGGGCGCCACAGGCCGCTGGGTCCACTTTGGAGGGGTCCTCCAATGACAAAAAATATTCGCCTCACCAAGGGCTTTCATTTGATAGCAAACTTGAAAATTTATTTAAAAAACCGATTTTTGACCAGTCCGGACCCCGGTCAGGGCGCCACAGGCCGCTGGGTTCACTTTGGAGGGGTCCTCTAATGACAAAAAATGTTCGCCTCACCAAGGGCTTTCATTTAATACCAAACTAAGCCACTTTTGGAAAAATCGATTTTTGGCCATTTTGGACCGGTCCGGACCCTGGTCAGGGCGCCACAGGCCGCTGGATCCACTTTGGAGGGGTCCTCCAATGACAAAAAATGTTCGCCTCACCAAGGGCTTTCATTTGATACCAAACTTAGCCACTTTTGGAAAATTCGATTTTTGGGCATTTTGGACGGGTCCGGAGCCTGGTCAGGGCGCCACAGGCCGCTGGATCCACTTTGGAGGGGTCCTCCAATGACAAAAAATGTTCGCCTCACCAAGGGCATTCATTTGATACCAGACTTGGCCACTTTTGGAAAAATCGATTTTTGGCCATTTTGGACCGGTCCGGACCCTGGTCAGGGCGCCACAGGCCGCTGGGTCCATTTGGAGGGGTCCTCCAATGACAAAAAATGTTCGCCTCACAAAGGGCTTTCATTTGATACCAAACTTGGTCACTTTTGGAAAAATCGATTTTTGGCCATTTTGGACCCGGTCCCCGGTCCGGATCCCTGGCCAGGGCGCCACAGGGGTCCGGGCGAAACCTACTATAGCCTATGCTGTAGTGCTCCCGCACCCCACCCCAAACCCCAAATAAGAGAGACCTGCTCACTGTAGATATTTCTGTAGAAGAGGTTAAAGTTGGAGTTGCGACACGGTAGGGCCCACCACCATCAGGGTGCCCCCCAGCCACATGGATAGGTCCTAGAGCGAAACTAATGGGCCATTTAGATTCACCATATAGGGGTTCCTATTCGAATACGAAACCTCAGCCCAGCAGCTCTTATGTATAGGGCTGCCTACTCCGTAGGCCCAGACCCCCTTTTACACACTAACTTTTGACCCCTGGCCAGGGCGCCACAAACCACCGAGCAGCACCATCTCACTTCCCGGAGCCCTTCACCCTTGGGCCATGCCACATGAGCCATATGAGAGCCCGGCTTCGCTCGCTCCGTTCTATTTCGAAGTGCAATTATTTTCGGACTTAGTTTTTTTCGAGGGTCACCTGGGGGGTCCCCACCAGGGGGGTGGGGCCATCTGGGGGGGGGGGGGGGGGGAACCGCGGAAAGTAATTTCCCCGGAATTGCGGAACTTTTTGCACAAAAAACCTAAAATAGTACGGCTCTGAAGGGTCTTCCGACCTGCACCCCTGGGCAGGCCCGCACCCAGGATTTTCAAAAGGGGGGGGGGGTCCAAGGTAAAATGCAAAGGGGGGTCTGGGGGCGGAGCCCCCCAGAAGTTGAAAAATTTTTGCATTTTTGCCCAAAAACAGTACATTGGACGTTAATTTCTTGCAAAAAGTTAATTATCGCGCCGAAGGCGCTATAATTTTTAAAAATAGCAAAAATTTTCCATTTTGTCATCCCAAAAGGGGGGGGGTCTAGACCCCTTGAACCCCCCCCTGGGTGCGGCCTTGCCCCTGGGGGAAAAATGGAGAGAAACGCGACCTGCGCGGGGGGCCAATTTTCATATCTCAAGATCTACCCGGCCGATCCGGCTGAAATTTTCACAGCATGTACCCCTGCCCACAGGCTCTTCACACACCAGGTTTCAGCCCGATCGGTCCACTCCTCCGCTGGCCCCAGGCCAAACAATGTCCAGATTATACACATTGCGTCAAATTTTCCCTATTCTAGGGGGAGCGCTAACGCGCTCCCCCTAATATATACTTTGCAGTGCATTATTGCCATTTGGCCATGAAAAGGATCATGCCCAATCAACCCCAGCAGTCTAATTCCCTGCATCAGCATTTGATCTGCCCCATCTGTCTGCAGTATTTCAAGGATCCAGTTTTGTTGCCGTGCAGTCACACATTCTGCAGAGCCTGTGTGAGTGGTATGTTGAAGGTGTTGCCTACCGGAAACTCATCGCTGCGCTGTCCAACGTGTCGTCGTGCTGTGTGCGATTTTGCTTGCGGCACTTCAGCACCCATTGGTCAACTTCCTTCCAATTTGGCTCTCAGAAACTGTATGGAAGAGATTTTGTCGGGGTCAAGGAAGAACCAGCAGCAGCACTACTGCTCTGAGCCGAAGTGTAAATGGCGAAAGACTGCTTCTGGTGCTTCTGGTGCTTCCGCGCCTGTTTTTACCAAGTGTTTTCAGGACGAGGAATTGCGCTACTGCAAACGCTGTGAGCGTGTCGTTTGTGATTCTTGTGTTATCGATTGCGGTCATCACACTCATTTGGGGGATTTGGTTTCCCTTTCTGTCCATTTGCAGCAGGTTTCAGAACGAATTGCTGAAACCCATGCCATCCTGCTACGTCATCAGACCAAGATTAAGGGTCAAGTTGATGGTCGAGTGGCGACATTCAAGGAATATTGGCGAAAACTGTGCCAAACGATGGATCGGGCTTTGGAGAATGCCAGCTCTGAAGGTCGGGTCACTCAGGAACGACTGTCACTCATTCTGGACAATTTGAAACGGGCGAAAAATCCTATAGACTTGAATCGGCCGATTCAGGAAACCGGCCTGGGCGAAACCTGGAATGATTTGCTGAGTCGTATTGAGCGGGATCGTCTTGACCTTGCTGCCTATACGTCTTATATGGACTATACATTTTTGGGAGATTACCGCTCCGGGGATGTTGCCGTGAGCTATCTTCTGGACATATTTAATAAGCTGCTTTTGCGGACGGATTATTTCCTGAAGACTGCCAAATCTGATCGCTGTAGAGCTATTGCGGAAGCCAAAAACGAGCTCATTGATGGAAAATTTCTGAAGTCTGACCCTGATGACAGAGCTGCTGGAAAACAGTCTAAGGTACGTACGTACTTATTCTTGGCATCAGTTGCTTTGGCTTGGTAAATTACGTAATAATTTCACGGGGCGGGTGTGGGGTACACTTCTGGCATATTTTTAGGCCAAGTTTTAAGGTAGAGCTCTAAACATACGTAATAGCTTTCCTCCCCTCAGGGGGAGGCAGGTTTTTGTAAAATATTTTGTAAATTTTAATTTTCTATCCTAGGGGTGGCGGTAGCGACCACTATTAGTATACAAGAATAAAAATGCTCCATTGAGCAATAAGGATGACGTTAGGTTGTAAATGGACGGAGGACTAGGTTTTAAAACTTTAATATGGGAGAGGTAGGTTGTAAATGCCAGGAGGGCTAGGTTAAAAGCGCACTAATATGGACCAGCTTCGCTGAACAACCCATATTCGCGAAAACTGCCCAGGGTTTATATCGGCTGCTGCTTGCTGTTGCTATCGCCAGCCTTCAGAAAATTGTAGCAGTTTTTCAGAAAATTGTACGATTAAGATTTGTCAGCATGACCCTGTGTAGTCATACAACTTAATAATACACGTATATATAAATGTCAACTGCTTTTCACATCGACTCAATATATACAAGATTCTGCGCTAACAGTGTAGAAAAACACCTTGAACACCTTTCTACCAGAACTGCACTGTTTATTTGGAATAAGCTTTAATATTTCAAAATCGTTGCGCTTGCTTGCAAAGCTGTAGAATATAGATTTTACTCGTAGTACCCATGGCTACAATAGTTTTAGTTGCTGTATATATATATTATAGCACTCTACTGCAGCGCAACCAGATGCAAACTTTACTGTCGGTGAAGGAAACTCATACGGCACGATTTGCGATGCTCTGTCGCACTTGTATGCAAAATTGCGGACGATTGCAACTTACTTGTAGCAAGTTATATGCCGTGCTGTACTTCAGCAGCACTCTACTGCAGCGCAACCAGATGCAAACTTTGCTAGGGTGATCCCCGCCACGTGGGTCTCCCCTCAGCTGGACGCCGATGGTGGAAACCTGGGGCCGAGGGGACAAACAAACTAGGTTTCGGCGCGTCCCACCGCATCTGCCCATCCGAAACTCTTCTCCAAAATCAACAGTGCCTCATGGAATGTCCGCTCTCTTCGCCAACCAGGAGCCCAAGAACTATTGGTCAAATCCTTGAGTGACTGAGATGTCCACATTGCTGGCCTGTCCGAAACTCGTATGCCGGACTCTGGCAGCTGCACAATAACAACTCCAGCTCTGCCGGGTGTTCAGCCCCGCCATAAAAGCTACCAACTCTACTACAGCGGCCTAGCAAATGGGAACGGGCAGCACGGTGTGGGCATTGCCATCAGCACACACTTACTGCAATCAGTGCTGGCGTTTACTCCTGTATCGGAAAGGATCGCCACCATCAGGTTATCATTGGCACCCTTCCCCACATCAGTTGTATGCTGCTACGCCCCGACTAATGTTGCTGACGACCAAACCATTACGATTTCTATCATGCTTTGAATGAAGATGTCGGTGACATCTGTCGAAGCGACTTCTTAATCTTAATGGGAGACCTCAATGCTACGATTGGTGAAAGGCCTGGCTTTTTCCTACAGGGGGGGGGGGTGGGGGGGCGGCCCCCCCCAGAATTTCGTCCCCCCCCCAGACTTGGGTCGCCCCCCCCCCCCAGAATCGCCGCCCCCCAGGATTCGGGCCTTCCCCCCCCAGAACTTTTAAGTGCCCGGAAAAATAGGGTTTTGAGGGTAAATTTTGAAAAATTTTTCCGGCTTCGCCGGGTTTTAAGACATTTTTAAGCATTTTTTAGCTATTTTAAGCTTAAATTTAGGTTAGTTAATATTTTAGCTCAGTAGCAAAAAATAGCTATTTTTTAAGCATTTTTCTAAAATTTTTCCCCCCCCCCCAGAACACCGTGCCCCCCCCCCGACCTGGGGGGGGGACCGCCCCCCAGACTTCCCCCCCCCCAGAAATTTTTGCCTAGGAAAAAGCCAGAAGGCTGCCCTGTGAATCCTGCTTTGGGAACGACTCTATTGGTACTCGCAATGAGAATGGAGACAGCTTTGTCTCCTTCTTGGAGCATGATCGTCTCCTTGCGGTGAACACACTGTTCCGCCGCAAGCGTCGCCACCTAGAAACTTGGGCGTCTAACGATGGGAGGATCCGAAAGCAGATCGACTTTGTTTGCATCCGGCAACGTTGGAAGTCTTCTGCACTAGTGTACCGCTCCTTTTGGGGCAACTCACTGCAATCTGATCACGCCGCAGTTGTCTGCTGTGTTCAGCTTCGCTTATGCGCTAAAAAACAACAACGCTCATGCCATCGCTTTGCCACCGAAAAATTGAAAGAGGCCTCAGTCGTTGATAACTTTCGAATGGAGTTGACTAACAGATTCCAAGCTGTTCAAGACGACGATGTGGAAAACTTATGGGCTGCTACTAAACTTACTTTCGACATATATACGTTCAGAAAACCCAAACTTCATCTGCTGAAAATGCACAGATCGTTCTATCATTAAGTCAGAAAATTGCACTTTTCCGAGCGTGACTTACACGGAAAAAATAAACGGATCTAACTTGTCCGGAAGCGAAAATTTTCAAAGTGGATAATTTTGACCAAAACTTTTTTGCAACTTGTTGTACTCGTCGTGCTGATTCCAACGATACCAAATTTGTCGAGTTTCGTTGAGTGTTTTGCTGGCACGGTGCTCGAACGGGTCTCTAAGGGCCGCGCAGCGCCTTTTACACCCATATTATAGGGCAGCGCTCTCGCGCTCTCCTACAATATAGGTTTTTTCTATGCCAAAAATTAGGGAAATAAAATGGCCTATTAAGTGCTAAAAATACTGTAGAAATGGTCTGTTTTTATATACACTGCTATAACTAAACTAAGCAGTGCTCAAACATACCAAAATAGACGCTGTGAGACCAAAACATTCCGGCGAAGCCGGGAATTTTTTAAATATTTGACCAAAAATTCCTAAAATTTGCATTTTCTGAGCACCAAGCGGGGAGTGGGAGGGAAGCCTAAAAAGTGGAAGGTTTTTGGATTCCCTCACTCGTTCCGGGGGGAGGATAGGTCGAATGGGGGGAACCTCAAAAAGTGGGGTGTTTCTCACCCCCTCACTAGAAAATCCCAGTTAATATGCGAGAGGTTAATAAAATTAATGGGAGACAGTTCAGAAATTAAGCTCGACCGAAGCCGCACAAAATTCTGCGCTGATTTTACGTGCAAATCGTTGAGCACATCGAGTTCTGGCTTATTTCTACGCCAAAATTTATGGGGGGGGGGTGGGCTTGAAGTTGCCTCCCATGGCTGACAAAAAATGGGGGCATATTTTTGAAAAACTTTGCTAATTTTCAGGGTTTTGTGCAAAAATCACAAAAAATGATTAAGGTGTTTTTACGCTAAAATAGCGTAAATTTTGCTAAAATTCCGGCGAAGCCGGAAACTTTTTTAAACATTTAGGGTAAAAACGGTGTTTTTTACGCTAAAATAGCTTCAATTTTTTAAAAATTTAAGGTAAAACTGCAAAATTTGGCGATTTTTCGGGTTAAGGGAAAGGTCGAAATTTATAGGGAGGGGGCATTTTGTGGGGGGTGGTCGCCGAATGGGGGGCGGTCCCCAGCCCCCTCCAGTTAAAATATGTAATATATATAAGCCAGGAGCCAGAGTAAGCTTCATCCGCGTAGCCCTCCGTTAAAAATTTGCGCTCCGGATTGCTTATTTAAAAGCCGCTTTTTTACTTACCCTCTCAATTTTATCGATGGGGTTTGCGGTTTTTGTATCAAAAATGAAATTTTTGAGAAATGGTTAGGGTTGATTTGCTAGATATTAAGCTGAGGTTTGCTGCGCTCTGCAATTGCTCCCCACAAATCAGCACCTTCTAAACTCCAAACTTTCTGTGAAATAATCTTCTGGATAATATATATATATGTGGTAGCAAAACTGCACATGTTGGCAAATGTGCACATTTGCCAGTCATTTTGGACAAACTGCACTTTCTCCAGCTGAAGGCTGGACAAACTGTGCTAAAAGCGCGCGCGTCTTTTTTTAGAAAGCGCGCATGTCAAGTTTTGCCAATTTTTACTGGCAAAACTGCACTTGTGAGCGTCTCAGTCAGTTTTTCCAACTTACCGTTGGCAAAACTCAGGAACCTCTGAAACAACGCTGATTGATGAAACCTTCCCCTTTAATGTTGCTGTTGCACAAAAATAGGGGTCATGGCTTGGTATCATCTTCAAACGTTTGATAAATTTGACCACTGTTATATATTGGTTTAAAATTATTTACGGGCAATGTCAACTTTAAGTTATTTATTATTTTATTATTTTATTTATTATTTATTAGTTTTATGGGCAACGAGAACAAACAATATCTTTAAAATTGAAAGTGAAATTTCAAAATGAAATGAAGAAAAAGAAAATTCGAAGTTGGATCAAATCAAATTGATCAAATAAATAACTTAAAGTTGACATTGCGCGTTAAACTTTTATTAACCAACGAACAAAATTGAATATGAAGGAGAAAATAAATGGAGAAAGGGCAAAAGATGAAGGAATCATAATTTTAAACCAAACTGTGGTCAAATTTATCAAACGTTTGAAGATGATACCAAGCCATGACCCCTATTTTTGTGCAACATTAAAGGGGAAGGTTTCATCAATCAGCGTTGTTTCAGAGGTTCCTGAGTTTTGCCAACGGTAAGTTGGAAAAACTGACTGAGACACTCACATGTGCAGTTTTGCCAGTAAAAATTGGCAAAACTTGACATGCGTGCTTTCTAGAACAGTTTAGAAAGTGCAGTTTGTCCAAAACGACTGGCAGATGTGCACGTTTGCCAACATGTGCAGTTTTGTTACCACATACACATATACATATGTACGTAAAATGTATATGCATGTAAAATAAGCTGCGCAGAAGCTGCGCAAAATCCTGCGCAGATCCTGCGAAGATTTTATGCGCAAATTGTAGAGCACATCGAGTTTAGTATGTCTGTGAAGTTTCAGCCCCGTATCACTTACCGTTAAAAAGTTTCGCTCCGGACCGGTTATGGTGGCGATGTTTTTTCCGGTTTCTCCTATTTGATGGTTGTATTGTACATAATGTTCGCCGCTTTCACGTGAATTGCAGCGGTGGGCCGACCTAAAGGGCTATAGGGTCTAGTAGTACCCTCTAAAGAATTTAAGAATCGCAACTTTTTTTGCGCCGCAGCTGCGCCACAGCGCCGCAGTGGCGCCGCAAAGTCGGCTCACAGCGAAAAGTGACCATTTTTGTGGTCGTCGCTCAGGTCGAACGTTACGAGCTGGAGGCAAAAATTCGAAAAATTAAAATGAAGTCGAAATTCCTCGTTATCTATTCAACTTTGAAAGCTCAAATCTTCCATACAATGGCTTTCTGGCACGGAGAATCGATTTATGCAGTCAGTTTTACCGTCAGACCCACCCATCTAGCTGGGCTGGTTCCACTTTGCCGTCGGGAGGGTCAAGTCGGAAACCGCTTCCTGGAGGTCCATAGTAGGCTTTACCTGGCCTCTCAAAACTTTGTCTATAGGGATTTTCTGGTGTGCCCAGCTCATTCCCGGTATCCTTTTTGCCGTCCGACGTACCTATTTTGCTGGGCTGGTTCTACTTTGCCGTCTGGAGGATCAAGTCGGAAACCGCTTCCTGGAGGTCCATAGTAGGCTTTACCTGGCCTCTCAAAACTTTGTCTATAGGGGTTTTCTGGTGCGCCCCGCTCATTCCCGGTATCTGTTTTGCCGGCGTACGTAGCTATTTTGCTGGGCTGGTTCCAGTTTGCCGTTTGAAGGGTCTGTCGGGCGTGGGGTCAAGTGGTCGAAAATAAAATTTTTCAAAAGTGGTCATATTTGGTATTAAATGAACGCCCTAAGTGAGCTGAGCAACTTTTGTCATAGAACTGCGTACCCAAAGTGGCTGTAGAGTGCTGTGGTGGGGTGGGGTGGGGACTTATGCGATTTTGGGTCAAAAATAAAATGTTTCAAAAGTGGTCAAATTTGGTATCAAATTAAAGCCCTAAGTGAGCTGAGCAACTTTTGTCATAGAACTGCGTACCCAAAGTGGCTGTAGAGTGCTGTGGTGGGGTGGGGTGCGGACTTAGGCTATTTTGGGTCAAAAATAAAATTTTTCAAAAGTGGTCAGATTTGGTATCAAATGAAAGCCCTAAGTGAGCTGAGCAACTTTTGTCATAGAACTGCGTACCCAAAGTGGCTGTTGTGTCAAATTAAAGTTCTAAGCGAACGGAAGAATTTTCGCCATGGAACCATCCACCAAAAGTTGCTGTGTCGGATTTATGCCTTTACTTTCACAACCGGAATTTAAATTATAGACGTAGGCCCAACACACATATTATTCACTTTTGTGCGGAGCATTTTTGTTACTTGTATATATATATATGCTAATTGTAACGGTTAGCTTACGTATATCAGGTAGTGCGCGTTAGCGCACTACCTAGAATAGGGAAAAAAAGGCGTATTGCGTAGTGTTGGAACATAGTTTTCCCTGTTGCCGGCGGAGGAGTTGAGGTAGAGCCTTCATATTGTACCAGTAGAAACCCCTTCACGAGGGGTACATGCTGTGCAAATTTGAGCAAAATCGGCCGAGCCGTTTTTGAGATATGACAGATTCATTTTTTCAATGCACGACTTTCTCTCCAGTTTTTTTCCCCCACCCTAGGGGTCGGAGGTCTTAGATTTCCTATACCATATGGGGTTTTTTTTGAACAACTTTTTTCCCATTTTTGGGGAAATGAGTATGGAGTAGGTAGGGCCCCCCCATATGTCTGTGTACATAGCAGGATTTCGATTTTTTCGGAGATTCTTCAAAAATGGTCAATCCTTCTGTTCAAGTAAACTTGAACTGGGGCAGGCCGATGGGTCTGAGGTTCGCCGAGGAGCATGGCTCCACGGCCCTAATTGCCATGGGGTATATGAATTTTGGATCTGGCCCCTGTAGTTTTCTGGCCAGGGGTCACTAGTTAACGTGTAAAAGGGGGGGTCTGGGCCTACGGAGTAGGCAGCCCTATACATAAGAGCTGCTGGGCTGAGGTTTCGTATTCGAATAGGAACCCCTATATGGTGAATCTAAATGACCCATTAGTTTCGCTGTAGGACCTATCCATGTGGCTGGGGGGCACCCTGATGGTGGTGGGCCCTACCGTGTCGCAACTCCAACTTTAACCTCTTCTACAGAAATATCTACAGTGAGCAGCTCTCTCTTATTTGGGATTTGGGGTGGGGTGCGGGAGCACTACAGCGTAGGCTATAGTAGGTTTCGCCCGGACCCCTGTGGCGCCCTGGCCAGGGGTCCGGACCGGGGACCGGGCCCAAAACGGCCAAAAATCGATTTTTCCAAAAGTGGCCAAGTTTGGTATCAAATGAAAGCCCTTGGTGAGGCGAACATTTTTTGTCATTGGAGGACCCCTCCAAAGTGGACCCAGCGGCCTGTGGCGCCCTGACCAGGGTCCGAACCGGTCCAAAACGGCCAAAAACCGATTTTTCCAAAAGTGGCCAAGTTTGGTATCAAATGAAAGCCCTTGGTGAGGCGAACATTTTTTGTCATTGGAGGACCCCTCCAAAGTGGACCCAGCGGCCTGTGGCGCCCTGACCAGGGTCCTGTGTTTTTTTTTGAAATCAATTTTTTGAAAGGTTTTCAAGTTTGGTATCAAATGAAAGCCCTTGGTGAGGCGAACATTTTTTGTCATTGGAGGACTTCTCCAAAGTGTCCCTAGCGAGCTGTGGGGCCTGACCAGGGTCCGGACTGGTCAAAAATCGATTTTTTAAAAAATTTCCAAGTTTGGTATCAAATGAAAGCCCTTGGTCAGGCGAACATTTTTTGTCATTGGAGGACCCCTCCAAAGTGGACCCAGCGGCCTGTGGCGCCCTGACCAGGGTCCGAACCGGTCCAAAACGGCCAAAAACCGATTTTTCCAAAAGTGGCCAAGTTTGGTATCAAATGAAAGCCCTTGGTGAGGCGAACATTTTTTGTCATTGGAGGACCCCTCCAAAGTGGACCCAGCGGCCTGTGGCGCCCTGACCAGGGGCAGGGTCCGAACCGGTCCAAAATGGTCAACAATCGATTTTTCGAAAAGTGGCCAAGTTTGATAACAAATGAAAGCCCTTGGTGAGGCAAACATTTTTTGTCATTGGAGGACCCCTCCAAAGTGGACCCAGCGGCCTGTGGCGCCCTGACCACGGTCCGAACCGGTCCAAAATGGTCAAAAATCGATTTTTTCGAAAAGTGGCCAAGTTTGATATCAAATGAAAGCCCTTGGTGAGGCGAACATTTTTTGTCATTGGAGGACCCCCTCCAAAGTGGCCCCAGCGGCCTGTGGCGCCCTGACCAGGGTCCGGACCGGTCCAAAATGGCCAAAAATCGATTTTTCCAAAAGTGGCCATGTTTGGTATTTAATGCTTATTTCGTGAAGCAGAGACTAGTGGGAAAAATGCCCTAAACGGGCATGCAATGGCTAGAATAGGGAAAGAAGGAAGGGCGGAAAAATGCCAATATATACGTATATATATACTTGACAGTCGCCGCTGAAAATGATAGAAACTAGGTTCAGCGCCGAATAGGGAATGCAGTCGGCGATGAAAAGGATAGAAACTAGATTCAGCGCCGAATAGGGAATGCAGTCGGCGCTGAAAATGATAGAAACTAGATTCAGCGCCGAATAGGAAAAGCAGTCGGCGCTGAAAATGATAGAAACTAGATTCGGCGCCGAATAGGAAAAGCAGTCGGCGCTGAAAATTATAGAAACTAGATTCAGCGCCGAATAGGGAATGCAGTCGCGTAGCATGGAACAGGCACAAATGCGTTTTTACAAATTTTCCGTACCCCACGCCGCGCGACGACCCCCCCCCCCCCGGTGGGAGTTCGGCCCCCCCTCATCCTGTTTTCCGATAACCCCCTCTGTGAACGTTTTATGATGCAGAAACAATTGCGTTTTTCAAATTTCCTCAACCCCCCGCAGCGCGACACTCCCCCCCCCCCCCCGGTGGGCGTTCAGCCCCCCTCCAACCTGTGTTCCAAAATACTCTTTGGAAACGTTTTCTGATATATGTTATCTGATGCAGAAAGAATTGCGTATTTCAAATTTCCCCAAGCCCACGCAGCGCGACGCCCCCCCCCCGGTTGGCGTTCGGCCCCCCGTCATCCTCTTTTCCTATAACCCTTCTGTAAACGTTTTCTGATGTAGAAACAATTGCGTTTTTTCAAATTTTCCGTACCCCACGCAGCGCGACGACCCCCCCCCTCCCCGGTGGGAGTTCGCCTCCCCCGTCATCCTCTTTTCCTATAACCCTTCTGTAAACGTTTTCTGATGTAGAAACAATTGCGTTTTTTCAAATTTTCCGTACCCCACGCAGCGCGACGACCCCCCCCCTCCCCGGTGGGAGACAAAAAACATTCTCTAAAATACTATGATTTAAAATAAACATCGGAAAATTTTTGTGAACATTAGACCAGTTTTGGAAAAAATGTAGACCTCATTTAGGGGAAAAAACAAAGTAAGGAAAGGTGGTAAGAACTTCTTACCATCACAAACCGAGACCGTTATTTCAAATTAATACACACTAAAACTATCCGAAACAGAATTATATATTAGATCGACGAGTAGCCATATTCAAATCGAACAAAGTAATTTAGATATGAAAATAAATAAAAATATATAACTCCTTTACAGAAAAATGTAACAACTCCAAATAAGTGCCCATAACATGAAATATGTACGTCAGTGCTTAACGTAAACAGCGGCTGAAGTACTTGCAAGTATATAACCCAAGGATGAGTGTGCTCTAGCCCCATGCGTCTCATCGCCCAGCCTCACCAAAAGCCCAAAAGCCTGGGGGGTTTGCATTTTCGGGGTGCCCTGGCCCCCCTGTAAAAAATACCATGCCCCCCGTGGGCGTTCGGACCCCCCTCATCCTGTTTTCCGATATACCGACCCCACGCACCTAATTCTCTTTTCAGATAAATCCTTACACACACACAAACCAATATAAAGAGATAGTGCTCCGTAGAAATGATAAAAATGCCCTAAACGTGCTTACAATAGATATATACGTACGTATATATGTACGTCCTATCTGGTTTTTTCAAATCGTTTTTATGGCAGTTTATTAATTTTATTAAGCCCTCGAAGAAAAACGCTAAAGCGGAAAAATGCAAGAAACTAGAGGGAAAAATGCCCTAGACGGGCATGCAATGGCTAGAATAGGGAAAGAAGGAAGGGCGGAAAAATGCCAATATATACGTATATATATATATATACTTGACAGTCGGCGCTGAAAATGATAGAAACTAGATTCAGCGCCGAATAGGGAATGCAGTCGGCGCTGAAAATGATAGAAACTAGATTCAGCGCCGAATAGGAAAAGCAGTCGGCGCTGAAAATTATAGAAACTAGATTCAGCGCCGAATAGGGAATGCAGTCGCGTAGCGTGGAACAGGCACTTCCTCCGTCCATCCTATTCGCGTGAATTGCGATATATCCAGCTGAACGGTTCATATTCTAACAATGTTACCTACGATACGGTAATCTCATTAACTGTCAATGTTGATATGAGCGCCTGCTTTCTCGTACAATTTTATCTCATACAGCAAACTTGAAACTGTTCCCGGGTTGTCTACTTTTAGACTTAGTTGAGCCTCGCGACAGTAGAATATCTACTGCGCTCGCGCTTTAGAGTCCTAATATAGACAAGATTAAGATTTCGTTTTGGCACATACTTTTATCGGCTTTTCCAACACAACATTTTTAAGGATCAATAACACTTTTAATTTGTTTTAGACTAATATTAAGAGCGAAATTATTAAAAGTCCAAATGCCTAACAGAGTATATATTCCCAGTTGGAACTACTAATGCTAATAGACAATGTACTTTATGTACTTTATGCAGAAGACAGCAGCTCCGGCTTTAACTTTTTGTTACACAAACGACATTGTATCCTGCCTCATTTCAAACGCAGTATATACCACGTTCTCGGGGAGTGCAGAGCAGTTCACGCGAATAGGATGGACGGAGGAAGTGCCTGTTCCATGCTACGCGACTGCATTCCCTATTCGGCGCTGAATCTAGTTTCTATAATTTTCAGCGCCGACTGCTTTTCCTATTCGGCGCTGAATCTAGTTTCTATCATTTTCAGCGCCGACTGCATTCCCTATTCGGCGCTGAATCTAGTTTCTATCATTTTCAGCGCCGACTGTCAAGTATATATATATATATACGTATATATTGGCATTTTTCCGCCCTTCCTTCTTTCCCTGTTCTAGCCATTGCATGCCCGTCTAGGGCATTTTTCCCTCTAGTATATACGTATATATAGTTTAGTAGATTAGCCAAGTGATTCAGATAAACCCATGTTTAAGTTATGATTCGCCCAAGTGCAGAATACGAAAGTAGATAGGCCTACTTGATTAGCCTAAGTTAGCCAGATTTGGTCACCCCAAGTGATTAGTCGTAGTTACAGCTTGCAGCTGGTCAGAGTTTAAAGGTTTGCCCAGTAGTTTAGCCAGTGTTTGGGATTTTCCCAAATTAGAGTTAAGTCGAGAAAGTAGAAACTACTTTACTGAGCCAAAATGTTGAAGAGCAGGTCTCTTTTATACTCAGCAGTGGCATAGTTAATTTGGGGGTGAGTTAAAATTTAGGTTGAAATATTTGTTAAAAATATTATTTAGTGTTGAAATAATAGAAATTGTATAATTTGGAAGCCCTGCAGATAAAAGAGACCCATTCTTGATAGTAACCTACAAGACATGACACGACATGGCATAATTTCAAAATATTACTTTAATCAGGGTTCATGCGACCTGGAAAAACCTGGAAATACCTGGAAAAACCTGGAATTTGGGTGAACTATGTATATGTGTTGTTTTTGTTTCTTTTTTGACTTGAAATAGCAAACTAAAATGTAAAATCTGAGTCTTCTGACTCGGAAAGACTCTTAACTGTTCAAGCAAAATAATTCAAAATTTTTAAGAGCAAACTTACTCCGAAATTAAAAATTGTCTTCAGTTTTTGGGCGACTGCTCCCCCAGACTCTTGCGGGGGCGCGTAGCCGGGGGGGGATGGGGGGAAGTCCCCCGAAATTGTGGACCCTCCCAGGAATTTTTCCGTGCCATGTGGAATTTTTCCGTGCCATGAACACTTTAACACGACTTTTTTCGGATTTTAACGAATTACAACTTTCGTGAAGATATATAACCTATTTTTAGCTTTCATATTTCCAAAAGTGTGAAAATGCCAATAGTTACCGTACGATGCTGGGGTTATTTTAGGCAAAAATAAGTGGGGGGAGAGTAGGGGGACGCCCCTCCCCCACTAGTAGGCGGGGGGAGGTCGAAAGGTGGGGAGAATAAAATGGGCAAAAAATGCTAAAAATGCTGTATAAATTGCCTGTTTTCCACATAGACTACTATAACTATGCTTAAAAAGTGCTCAAAAATCAAGTTTTAGCACCACAAAAGGCGATTATTGATCAAAAATTCCCGGCGAAGCCGGAAAATTTTTGACCAAAAATCCTAGAAATTTGGCAATTTCTGGGCACCTTAGGGTGAGTGGGCGCCCTGTAAAATGAACCCAGCGATGGGCACCGCAAAACCCGATACGTTCAAATATTTTTGAGAATTTCCGAAAATGTTGAAAATTTTCCGAAAGTTTTCCAAATTAATTTGAAAAATTGAAACATTCTAAAAATTCTTTGAAGCGGTCTAGACTTTTATTTGTAGATTTAAAATAATGTTTAACGCTTAATTCGTTTAAATTTGACCTTTTTAGCGCTCCAGAAGCAGTTTAAAGCCATTATCGAAAAACGGGAAAACACTGGGAAAGCCGGAAAATTTTTTCTTTTTTTCTAGAAAAACCCAGCCCAGGTTTACCATTGCAGAAGCCTAGTTGTCGGGCTTGGGTCCAGTGCATCGCTGGTTTTAAGGTCCTGGTACCCCAAAAACGCTCCAAGATTACACTAATTTGATCAAAATTGAATAATACGAAACCTGGAAAATTGCCGCGGAAAACCTTGAAAAACCTGGAAAAACCTGGAAATTGAAACTGAAAAGTCCGCATGAACCCTGTTTAATTAATATACGTAATTTTTTTAATCCGGTTCACAACCGGAATTTAAATAGACATAGGCCCAACACACATATTATTCACTTTTGTGCGGAGCATTTTTGTTACTTGTATATATATATATATGCTAATGGTTGCTTGTTATTGTTTAGGCGGAAGTTCGACAAGGTGTGGAGGAGGAAGTCGAGGACGACGCGAATTCGAACGATCAAGAATCGGAAGAAGATTCTGATGAAGACCAGGAGTACACACCGGCAGAAGACCAGGAGTACACACCGGCAGAAGACCAGGAGTACACACCGGCAGAAGACCAGGAGTACACACCGGCACAACAGGTATATATATAGGAGTTTCTGAGAAATACTCGGATAGCAAACGACTTTTGCTTTTGGATTTGTTCTCCGGGCCCTATAACATACAGGGGGATGGTGGAGCTAGTGAAATACCAATTCTCTGTGCAAGAACCGTATCATGGGAACTTACCAAGGTTCTGTGTATTAAGACCTGTCGTGTAGGGAGGGGTTATCCCATTCCCTGAATTTATGGTCACTCCCTACAGGGTATTTTTAATGATTTTTTTCCGGGGGGAGCTTCCCGGGGGGGGAGAAATTTTCGGGGGGGGGGATTTTTTTTGCAAAAATGAGCCAAAAAATGGTATTTTTTGGTGTATTTTGCATGGTGAAACACAAAAAGTTCTCAAAAATGCCAGGATTTAAGGTATAAATAGCCATTTTTACGAATAAATCTCCGGCGATGCCTGAAAATTTTTGAAAATTTGACCATTTTTGGAAAAAATGTAGATCTCATTAATGGGGCAGACTAAAATCCCGGGGGGGGGGCGATTTGGGGGGGAAGGCATTTTCGGAGGGGGGAAGGTCAATTTCGGGGGGGGGGGGGGGCCCCCCCCCCCCCCCCCTGTAAAAAATACCCTGCCCTATTTCCTCTCTTGAGATGTATAAGCTTCATTTCTCATTTGTAGCCTTTCGTGCGAAATTGATAAATTTTGATTATTGTTATCCGTTTTTGGCACGTCGAAATGAGGGTGAAATATGAAGTGGCCTGGTTGGTGTGGAGAGCTTGTTTGCTTGTAGTTTCTTGTATTGTCTGGTTTTAATTTGTTGGATTCAGCATACCTCTTGAGTTTCCAATAGCTGTGAATTTTTAGACGCAGCTAGCTAGCTGTGTGTTTAGACGGACAGAAGAAGAAGAAGAATTTTAGTACTCAAAAGCGCCGGCTTTACAATACTACGGCGTGTTACGTTACAATAACATCCTACAAGATCCGGCGTTCCTCCAGCACATGATTACGGCATAATATATACTGATACAGAAACAGTAGCAAAGGTAAAGCAAACGTAATGAGTATAGGGTGGGAGAGGACACGGTGGTCACCTAACCCCCGCCCTTTAAGAAAAGCATCTAGACATATTTTATCCAACTCTACAGTAAAATTGTGCAGACTATCCTGAGTTACTACATGTTCAGGTAACGCGTTCCATAATTTAGGAATCCTGAAAAAATAAGAATTCTGTACCACGTCTAAAGTGGTTCTAGGCTCAACAAGTTTCAGAATATGGTAGCGATGTCTAAATACGTTATCATAGTCGAAATAATTTTCAAACGGTAAGTCAATTGTTCCTGAAACAATTTGATAAGCTAGTTTTAGGTCAAAACATAATCTTCTATATTCCAGACTTTTAAGACCTAGAAACTGCAATCTTTCTGTATAAGTCAAATTTGTTATTTCAGGTATTCTTTTGGTGTAAGAACGTTGAGCCCTTTCAATTGCATCAATATCTTGAAGGGGCGGATCCAGGGGGGAGGCGGGGGCGGCCGTCCCCTCCCCCAGTAGCGATTCGAAGTTAGGAAAAATTAAGGAGAGAAAGAGGAAAAAGGCAAAAACCCAAAAAATTTCGCGCCTTCGGCGCGAATTTTCTACTTTTTAACCGCGTATTTATTGCATTTGTGAACAAAAAGCTTGAAATGCATCCGATTTTTCGGAGAAACTTACCATTTTTGCCTAAAAATGTCAATTTTAAAAAAATTGTTCAGTTCTTCAGTATAAAAAGAATTAAAGATCCGAATACTGATTTTATTGCATAAACAAAAAATTTCTTCAACTTCTGGGGGGCTCCGCCCCCAGACCCCCCGCTGGAGAAACTTTACCGCCCCCCCCCGTCACCAAATCCTGGATCCGCCAGTGTCTTGAAGTAAATATGGCGACCATATAGCACTAGCATATTCAACAATTGGTCTAATTTATGTTTTAAACATCCGCAGGAGGAAGTCTGTTTTTCTGACCTTAAAGGCTCGAAAAATACACGTATTGCTTTTTTGGAAATTTCAGTACACTGCAAACTGACTTTTAAGTTTGATGTCATCCAGACCCCTAGATCTTTTGCCTTTAAAGAACAGTCAAGCGCCACACCTAAACGGTAAGTAGGCAGTGGCGTAGATAGGTCATTGCTTCGGGGGGGGGGGGCGGCTTTTCGGCAAGTCGGGGGGGGGGGTCCGGAGCCCGACCCCCCCCTCCCCGAAATTGTGCAATTTTTTACCTCGACCCACAATCAGCTTTCAATATTTCTATAAGTAAAATTGAGTTTTTCAGATTTTCACCAAAAACGGGTGCAGCAGCTTTAATTCTTAATTAGTATCTAAACTTGAGAAATTTTCTCAGATTTTCACCAAAAACGGCTTGATTATTAAAGCTGCCATTTTTCTGATTTTCACCAAAAACTGCTAGAGAAACTTTATATATATAATTCTTTAATGCCAGTTGAAAACTTTTAACTTTCTAAATTTTTTGAAAGGAATTGCTTTTGAATCCACAGAAGTTGAGAATTTTTGATATTTCAGACTTGAAAGCAGTTTTTCAATGCACTTTTTATTTCAGATCAGCAAATAATCTGAGAGCTAGCATTGTACGCGTGGAAGCGCTGTGGAGAAACCAAATGTCGCGAAGAAATAGGACCCGCGGGAGTCTGGGGGCGGAGCCCCTCGAAGTTGCAGAATTTTTCATATTTACACTCCCTGAGGAATAATTTTGAGCACTTTCTTTATTAAGTGCCACATCTGCAAGACTAAAGAGAGAAACATTTATTTTAGGAAAACGAAGTAATCAATATCAAGTTGTCATAGTAGTTAGCAATATGAGTAAGAACGCACAATCAGGAGTATGGGAGCGCTGCCCCCAGTAGAAAATTTTCAGAAATATTACGTTTTAAACCTATTTTTCCGGTAACTTTCGCACAAAATCGTCAACTACATTTGTCATCTACATCTACGTCATCTGTATTTGACCCAGAGCGAGCAAATTTTTTGAAAAATTAAAGGCTTGAAACCTATATATATTTCAGACTACTGTTCCAGCAAAAACTGGCGCAGTAAGTTAAGCTCGCGCTGCGCGCGAGCTTAAAAATTTTTTCCACTGGCAAAATTTACAGGGGGGCAAAGGTGCTTCGGGGGGGGCGCCCGCCCGGGCGCCCCCCCCTTATCTACGCCCATGTAAGTAGGCAGTACATTATTCACGGTACCACTGACAAAAACAAAACATTTATTAAGAGCAATATTTAGCTGCCATAGTCTGGACCACTCATACAGCCTATGTAAGTCTTCTTGCAAACCAACACTGAACTGAGTAGACCTATCCAAAACATAGAAAATTTTTGCATCGTCCGCAATGAGTGAAATTTCTCCATTTCTTATACAGTCTGGTAAGTCATTAATATAAAGCAAAAACAAAAGAGGTCCAGGGGACAGATCCCTGAGGTACACCACTCGTTACCCTGCCCGTATAGGAAAGGTAACCTCCAACATTAACCCTCTGGCTTCTTCCTGTCAGAAACGCGGTTATCCATTTTAAAACATTGCCACTTATTCCATACTTTTTCAGCTTATAGATTAATTTCCGGTGTGAAACAGTGTCGAAAGCTTTTGCAAAATCTATATAAACAGAATGAACAGATTTTCTTTCATTTTTTGCTGGAGCTTTCTAAGAGATTTGTCAGTGTAGACCTATTACTAAGAAATCCATGTTGACTGCGAGTAAGAAGGCCATGCTGTTTAAGAAAATGAGCGATTTCATCCTTAATAATGCGTTCTAAAACTTTACAAACAGAGGTTAGACTAATTGGACGCTAATTTGTAGGGTCTGAAATTTCGCCTGTTTTATAAATTGGCACTACCAGCGCACTCAGCCAATCAGTAGGCAGCTGGCCGGTCTGAACAGACGTTTGAAAAATAAGTGTTAATGGTTCGGCGACGGATGAAGCAATCCTTTTCAAGAAATAGCATGAGACGTTATCCGGGCCTGTCGATAATTTAGACGGCAATGATTTTAGTAAATTATAAACTTTTTCTTGCGATATATCAATCTCTGTCATGGAATGTTGGGTTCTAACCTCAAACTGCGGTAGATTATTATCATCATTTGTAAAAACAGACAAAAATGGTCCTGGAAAACATCGGCTTTTTCATGTTTTGAGGTACACGAAGTAGTATTTCTACAAAGAACTGGAATTGTACCTTTGGAACTTAGTTTAGAATTTACATAATTGAAAAAACTGCGCTGATTTGAGGCATTGAGAATTTTTCTTTCACGACTTTCAATTTCATCGTTGGCAGCTTTCTTTACCGTTTTAGCCTTTAGCTTTATCTTGCTAGAAGTGCGGCTGTTCGGGTTTGTCTGTACACTGGGTTTTCTTTAGTGGGGGGTGGGATGGGGGCGCCCCCCCACTTTTCGGGTTCCCCCCCCACTCGACCCCTTCCCCCCACTCGTGCCCCCCCCCCACTTTTTTGGGCTTCCCCACCCCACTCACCCTAAGGTACCCAGAAAATGCCAAATGTTTAGGAATTTTGGTCAAAATTTTCAAAAATTTTCCGGCGTCGCCGGAATTTTTTAGTCAAAAATGGTCTATTTTGGTACTCAAACTCTGTTATAGCAGTATATGTAGAAAACAGGCTATTTTTACTGCATTTTTGACATTTTCAGGTCACTTTGGATTCCCCCCCCACTTTTGGTCTTCCCCCCAACTAGTGGGGGGATCCCCCCACTTCCCCCCCACTTTTTTCGCCTAGAGAAAACCCAGGTGCCGACGCCACAAACACCTTTTTTCGTATAAGCCCTTGCTGTACTTTTAGACCACACATTTCGTCTACTATCACGTCAGACAACCGTAGGTATGTACATATACATCGCATAGTCAAGTACTTTCATAAAGGTTAACCACATATCAGAAACTGTCACATCATTAGCAAAAAGGCAGGTCCAGAATTATAACACGCCTACCAAATATAAACTTGGAAAAAACTGCAAAAAGGGCGACTATTTTATTTAAGCTGAGCAGCAGGGTAGAAGCTATAGACTGGGAATTGTTGCATAAAGAATCTTCGGAAGAGGTTGTATGTCTTAACGCTTGCGATTTTCCATATCTGTTCGGGATCGTTCAGTCGACCAGCTCAAATTCGAGCTCGCAAAATGGCCGTTTTCAGAACGTCCAGTCTTTGTTATAGGCTCCTCGTGCACTGAAAAGGATTGCTCCGTCCTGTTCTTTTGGAAGGTGCGTCACATCTGCAGCTGCCTGCCACATTGATCCTAGGAAGCGTCCGAAGACGGGAGATGTCGCTACTGAACGACCTATCCCTCGCCCTCCTGCCAAGAATTCTTCGACAACGAATGATGGATCTTCTGCCACTGGTGGTCGCCGCTCACATTCTCATTCGACCAGATTGTCTCAAGTCAATGCAGAACTCTAAACAGTGAACGGTTGAAGGAACTGTTTTGACACATTTTTAGAATGTTGTTGGTTTCGCAGATGTTTTAATGGCAAGCTGGAGGGAAGGGAAACTTTGTGTATAATTTCCAAATTTTAGGAAACCAATTTCTTCTCTTTAATAGTCTTACTCTTGGTTTTTCGTTTTATAAACATATAATATAGGTCTATCCGAGAACTTCCACCAATTTGAAATACGTTATATACTTATACTAAGTTATACATTTTTGACGTTTAATGTGTTCCTTGAAAGAATTTGCGCAAAAAGTTGTCATGATTAGCAAACACTTTTCTTGCTAAAAGTTGACCCTGAAATACTCAGCATCTTGAGATTACTTTGCAACAATAAAATTGTCTCCGGCTAGCAATTCTGTCTGTCTATGTTCGTGTTATTTTTGTTTAATGTTTGTGTTCCATCAATTCAAAATTGTGCACATGAGGTTTAGTTTTCTTTGTATTAGATGTCCAATACATGCACTGCTTGGTTGAAATCTAATGTGGTGAAGCGAACTTATTGCTACCTTTTCTGGGGGATTTCCTAGGCGAAAATAAGGGGATCTCGTATACAATCCTCTGCCGCTTAAAGTTTTTAAAACTTGATCAAATCGCTAAAATATAGTATGGGTATTCTTTAGACTAAATTGAGATGAAATATTTCATTTACGTAAGCTTTTCGTGCCGTAGAATCTGAATCAGAAATTATTTTTCTATTTAACTTTTCGTTAGCTCGGTACAAGCACTGAATCAAAATGCTGATTTCAGGTTTCGTGGTCAGCGACCCGAAACCCTGTATATATACAAATTTTCAGCGAAATCGGAGGCAAAAACTGTTTTTATTTTCCTTGTTGCCTCCTTTCTAATAAAACAATCTAATTTCCCGAAATAAAAAATACATGAATGTTGCTTAGGCACCTGTATGGCTTGGCAAGTAACCTGAATTTCGAGTGTATATTATGACAAAGTTTTTGACTGAGTTGGGGCCCGTTGCATAAAAGGTATTACTAATAAATTATTAGTGATTAGTTGATTAGTGTAGCAGTTTGATTGAACATAGCTAAGGGTGTGGAAGAGCCCGAGGGGTGTTCTATATGTTGTTTTGTAACTTTTGAGATGCTCTAACGAACTATATATATATATATATTCTAAATTGGTGTAAAATTAAAATTTGGGCTAAGCCCTTCAAAAATCGCGTTTTCTCTGATATTTGTGATCAAAACTATTAAGTGGGAGAAAATTACAGAAAGCTTTGAACATTTTTGAATTAATCACTTCATTATCTACAAAATAATACCGAAAACACCAAAATTTGTTGGTTCAATTAATAGCTTTGCTCATTAATACTGCTGCACTAATCACCTAATCACTAATAATTTATTAATAATAACTTTTATGCAACGGGCCCCTGTTGGCTGGAATTACTAATAACAAAAGAAAGCATAAAAGCATAGTTTCTATTTATAAATGCAAGCATACGTACATACGTGTACAATAAGGAAAAAGTGACCGTTCAGTTTTGTATTGACCTGAATATTCTTACTGACTTGGATTTTTATTGGGAATCTTTGAATTTATAATTGAGAATCTGATTTGTAGGCTTGTAGTTCTGATCCGCATCTGTTCTAAGCTAGTTATAGTTGCCTCTGTTTTATGCATCTCTAGTTTGCTGTACTGTTGAGTGTTGACTGTTTGCTATTTACATTCCTTGGCAATAATCTGAACTGTAGTAAATGTTATTTGCGTGTTGAATATTTTGTTACGCACTGTTTTGAATTTCCAAAACTCACGTTACGTATATATTATATGCAAGATTGTGTGAGTTTTCGGCGGGTCAGTCAATGTATACATGGTACGTACGTAAAACATTTTCTGCAGATGTACTTATTGCTTTTCTTATGGTGTCTTGATTATTGGTGCATTATAATTTAGTTGCTGTAAGCTACCCGTGTACAACTGTGTAGTGTGCTGGTATTTGGATTCCTTTAATATTTTTCCTCTGACAAGCTCAATTTTCGGCGTTG
>JASAND010009514.1:0-19830 GCA_030248195.1 Trissonchulus latispiculum | reverse complement strand
GAGTCAAAAATACCCGAAAGGAAATCAGCACCTTAAGGGGGCGCTTGCATTACCGGGAACGGTTCACCTGAGTTTATTTTCCAACGAATCTATTTCAAACTTTCAGCATAGGTAGCTGATGCTAAATGCTAACAACATGTAGAATTTGAATAATCCAGTGCTTGGCTTGCGACTTACACAAGAGGGATAAGTAGAATTTTCAAAATTCTGTCACTCATAAACGGCTGAATGAAATTAGCTCAAATTTGGCACAAATGCGTAAGTGAACATAACGCAGAGGCCATTTTTTCAGGTTTTCGATCTATGCAGTTTTGAGTATTTTATGAATATTCGAAAACTTTGAAAGTCAATATCTCACGGAATATATTATTTAAACAGAAACTAAAAAAGTTGCCCCTGCGTGCCCGTCAAATAAACGTTCTAGCAACATTTCAGCGAGTTTGGTCGCAGCATTTATGAGAAAATCAAAAGGAAAAATTTCGCACTAATCACTTCAGTTTTACGCAAATATTATGCTTTTAGTAAGTCGCACAGTGTATCTCATAAAATAATAAACAAATCCAACACAAAAGCAACGTGAAAAGCCCTGTAGAATTCATTTCCGAACGATTGGTTTCTACATTGGCATTCGCGTCGGAAATTGTAAACGTAACTTTGTCATATATTCAACCGCCTGTAACTTTTGATTGCAACAACGTACAGAAGAGATATGCACAACGGTGTAAAGGGCTTTTTATGATCTTTCACCTGGTGCATTCGACGTTGTCGTTTGCAGCTTTAATGAAATTTCCAAATTCTAAGCCACACCGGCAGCTAGCCAAGCACGTGGTCTCCGTTGCCGAAATTTTGTCAAAAGATGCTCCGCCAACCAAAGTAAGCTGGGTTTACTTTACTGGGGGGGGGGCGCCCCCCCACTTTTTGGGTTCCCCCCACTCGAGCACCTCCCCCCCTACTCGGCCTCATCCCCACTTTTTTGGGCTTCCCCCCCACTCACCCTAAGGTGCCCAAAAATTGCCAAATTTTTAGGTTTTTTGGGTCAAAATTTTCAGAATGTTTCCGGCTTCGCCGGAAATTTTTGATTAAAAATCGCCTTTTTTGGTGCTAAAACTTGACTTTTAAGCACTTTTAAGCATAGTTATAGCAGTGTATGTGAAAAACAGGCTATTTATACAGCATTTTTAGCATTTTTGGCCCATTTTATTTCCCCCCACTTTTCGACCTCCCCCCCACTAGTGGGGGGGGGCGTCCCCCCACTTATTTTTGCCTGAAATAAACCCAGGTAAGTTTAGTTGGGATTTCTTTAAAATTGAGCTATCGGTCTACATTTTATATCTATAATCCCGATAATGCAAGCGCCCCAAAGGAAAAATATGAAGCTCAACGAGATCTTTCGAGTGAAGATAGTCATAACTGTATAGCTGCTGCCAAACTGGGAAAAACCGCCCTCACCGGAAATCTCAAATTTTTGAATCGGGATTGCGCGGATGGTGTTAGAACGCTAAAAAAACGTAGTTTATGGAAAGTTTCGTCAAATTTCATCTTGATTTACGCCGTCAACCAACAATAAATGCCCAAAAGGAATCATCACCTTAAAGCGCTTTTTGTGCTCTTTCACGTGGTAGATTTAAATCTAAAGGCTTAAACAAAATTTTGATTATTTGCGCATGCGCGAAGCCAGGATGGTAGCTAGTCAATTATGCACTCTCTGACATAAATACTTTGCACAAAGATGCTTTGCCCAATGTTTTGTCATGATTGCTTCATCCATGGTAAAATTACATAGAAAATCCCGGAAGTAGTACTATTACCTTAAGTATTTAATAATTGTCATGAATTAGCTATCGTAAACAAAGAAAGATTTCATGCAAAAATTTAATCAAGTAATTTTATATTATTATTTTTAATTATTATTGAATACCGTTATTATTGAATATCGTTATTATTATTAGGTTAAATTATATTATTTGAAACGTCAATAAATTTATCCTGTTAACGTTTTTTAAAATATAAAAATTTTGAATTCCCTCCAAACTTGCTTCCGTGAACTGTGATTTTGATATTGTACTGTCTCATCATGAATGATTGGTTTTTAACTCCCGAGCACAAAGCACAAAGCACAAAGAACAGCAGACTAATGCACAAAGCACAGAAGACAAAGCACAAAGCGCGAAGCACTTCATCATGAACCGGGCTTAACATGGTAAATTCTTCACAACCGCTTGAAAAACTTACCGAAAGTAAAAACTACCTTGTTTATGACAGCAGCCTTCACGATAGCATTTGGAAGATACCATGCCTCGGATAATTGCCCTCTGTGATACTTCAAATCGAAACCCTTAGTCTAATTTTATGGCTTGTGTAAGCTGAAGAAATGATTGTTTTTGATTTTTGCAAAAATGACAACATTTGGACGCCAAAATCAGATAGTTGGCTATATCTCACGACAAGGAAAAGTTAGAAAATTGCTTGAAAAAACAATGTAGAGCGTATTAAAGAGATCTTTCGAATGAATATAACTATGTTTGTGCAACTTCTGTCAAACTGTCAAAAAATTGGCATAAACGCAAACGTCAGTTTTGAAACGGGATTGTGCGGAGGGTGTCAAACGCTAAAATAACTGTTTCTGGAAAGTTGCATCAAATTTCAGCTTTATTTGAGCCGTTTGATTTGCACGCTTGATCAGTTGAGGTCCAGTGGATGTCCAAATTTGGCTTTGGACTCAAAAATTGTAAATCGAAAATTATCCAAAACTGTACTAAAATTTTTCTTCTAAAAATGGCAATCTTTTAATGTGAAGTCTATTATTTTAAACGTAAATCTAATCAAAAACAGCTTTTATACACGGAGTGCATTCAGTTAAAATAGGACCGTTTCGCGACATTTCGCCAGAAGCCAATTGTCTGGCGACGATTGCGTAAAGTCAGTGGTTTTCGTAATAATCATAGGTGTAATTGGGGGCATAGTTTCACCAGGGGGGGGGTACTCCCCCCAAAATTTTCGACCAACTTTACCCCCTCCCAGATTTTTGGACTATCCCTCCCCCCACTTTTGGTTACCCCCCCCCCCCCCGAACCCCCCCCAGCACTTTTTGGGGTCAAAAAGTTAGCTAAATTTTGCTAAAAATGGTTATTTTTTGAAAAATTTTTCTCAAATTTTGGCTTAAAATTGGTTTAAAACGGTGTAAAAACGCCTAAAACGATAAAAACAAGCCTTGTTTCGACAAAAAAGCGTTAAAATACAGAAAATTTTGCGTTTTTAGGCCATTTTTTGAATTTTCTGAGGTCCGAATTTTGGGGGGGGGGTTCGGGGCATAGGTGTAAGGTGGGGGGGTTGGTCAACCCTCCCCCAAAACTTTTTGGGGGGGACGTCCCGTCCCCCCCCCCCCCCCCCCGGGGGGGGGGGGGAACTCGCGCCGAAGGCGCGAAAAAATGGCCAAAAATTGGGTATTTTTTGGGTAAATTTTGAAAAAATTTTCAAAAATGTCCAAATTTTTGGCTTAAACTGTTTATTATTATGAGAAATACACGTTTTTAACTGTATTATGGATCTTATGACTCAATATTGTCCTTATTTTGGACTTGGAAACATGTTGGCAATCAAGTTTTGGAGTTTAAAACCACTGTCTAATGTTAAAATTACTTTATGGTTAGATGTTTTTTATCATTAGAAACGGCTGAAAATGCGATTTTTGGCATAAAAAATGAAAAATTTTTTTGGGGGAGGGTTGGGGGGGGGGGTCCTGGGGGGGGTTGGGGGGGGGGTCGCCCGAGGGGGCCCCCCAGAAAATGTTGGGGGGAGCCTCCCCCCACCCCAAATCTCCGTTACACCTATGGTTCGGGGGGTACTCCCCTTCACATTTGGGGGGACGACCACCAAATTTCCGAAGTTTACCCCCCCCCCCCAACCAAAATTTCCGGTGAAACTATGATTGGGGGGGAATCCCCCGTAGCCATTTTTCCAAACCCCCCCCCCAGAAATTTTTGGGGGCCCCCGCCCCCCCCCCCAACTGGGGGGGGGGGGGGGTAGTCGCACCAAATGCGCGAAAATTGGCCAAAACTGGCATTTTTAGGGTAAATTTTGCAAAAGTTTCCAAAAAAGACGTGTTTATTATCGCGAGAAATATACGTTTATAACGGTTTTTTGGACTTGCAGACTCAATATTGACCTTATTCTGGACTCAGAAACATGTTGGCAATCAAGTTTTCGAGTTTAATAACTGTCTAATGTTAAAATTACTTAATGATTTCATGTTTTTCGGCATTAGCTGTGGCTGAAAATGCGATTTTTGGCATAAAATAGAAAAATTTTTTGGGGGAGGTTTGGGGGGGGGGTCTAAAAAGAGCCCCCCAAAATTCCGGGGGAGGGGCCCCCCAACCCAAATCCCCGTTACACCTATGGTAATAATTATGGTCGAAATGTCGTCAAAACTCGATGCCTGCTGTAATCGCGAAATTATCGCAATTATATAGCAAGGTTAACAAAGAATTTTTTTGTTAACGAAATACGCAATTTTAACAAAAAAGCCTTGGTAGACCCCCCCACCAAAATAACACATTTTGGCGACCCCCCCCCAGATTTTCAGATTTTTGCTACCTCCCCCGCCAGATTTTTGTCCCAAAAGTGGCCAAAAATTGCATAAAATCGAAAATTTAGGGGGGTCCCCCACACCCAGACTTTTTGCCCAGCCACACCTATGCTCCAAAATTTTTGACCAATTTTACCCCCTCCCCCAATTTTTGACATACCCCCCTTCCCCAACTTTCGACTACCCTCCTCCCAACACCCCCCAGCGATTTGTTGACCCAAAAAGTTAGCTAAATCTGGCCAATTATGGCCATTTGTTGAAAATGTTTCGAGAATTTGACTTAAAATCACTTTAAAACGGTACAAAAACGCCTGAAACCATAGGTGTACCTTGAGAAATCGTTGGGGGAGGGGGTAGCCGAAAGTAGGGTGTAGCCGAAAGTAGGGTGGGTGGGGTCAGCCGTTTTGAGGTGGGGTGGGGTCCGGAAAAATCGAATTTGGGGGCGGGGGGTTAAAAAATTTTTGGTCAAAAATTTAGAAAAAATTCGCAAATTTGCTAAAAAAGCGTTATTTCCAACTAAAAATCAAAAATATTTCTTCATTTTTGCTCATTTATTCGAAAAAACTTGGATTTTTTGCAAAAATTTCGAATTTTTACTAATTTTGAGGGAAAATTTTCAAAATTTTGAGGGTGGGGTCTGGCAAATTTGGATGGGTGGGGTCTGGGATTTGGCCATTTGGGGGTGGGGTCTGCCTCCAAAATTTCGCTGGTGGGGTGGGCACTTTTCCATTTGGGGGGAGGGGTTCCCCCCCCCACCCCCCCCCCCCCAGGTACACCTATGCCTGAAACGCTAATAACGGCCTTATTTTGAAGTTTGGATTTTGAAGTTACCGAGAATTTTGCATTTTTTGGCCATTGTTTGAAATTTCAAAGGTCCTAATTCTGGGGGGGGGGGGGTTTCACCCCCTCCCAGACCTACACCTCACCCCCATAGTTTCGATGGAACTTTCGGTCTGGGGCATAGGTGTGGCTGGCGAAAAAAGGGGGTGGGGGTTCAGAAAAAAGTAGGGAGGGGGGTTGGGCGGAAAAAGGGGGAGGGGGGGGTCGCGAAAAGTCGATTTGAGGGGAGGGGTAAGAAAAAAGTTCGAGGGAGGGTCGGCGAAAAGTCGGCTTTTCGTTAAAAAATTGAAAAATTTTCTTACCGCTTACTTTTCTTACTTTACCGCTATTTTTAACGATTTTTAGCTTAATTAAGCGAATTCTAGCAATTTTCGCTCATTTTTGGAATTTTTTTAAAAAATTTCAAATTTTTAGCTAAAAATTTTCAAAAAATTTTTAAAAAATTTAGGTATGGCTTTGAAAGCTTTTAGGGGGAGGGGTCTGAAAAAATCGATTTGGGGGTATGGAAAAAATTTTTAGGGGGGGGGCATAGGTGTGGCTGGGCAAAAAATCTGGGGGGGGGGGTTCTGACGGAGGGTGGGGGACCCCCCCTAAATTTTCGATTTTATGCCATTTTTGACCATTTGTGGCCAAAAATCTAGGAGGGGGGAGCAAAAATCTGAAAATCTGGGGGGGGGGTCGCCAAAATTTGTCATTTTGGTGGGGGGGTCCTCCCCCCCTAACACACCTGTGAGGGGGGGTCGGCCATAGGTGTACCACCTGTTTGGGTTGGGGGGGGGGGAGTAGAAGGTTCAAATTTGGCTCGGGGGTCCCCACCCAAATCCGAAATTTGGGGGGGGGGAGGACCCCCAAGTTTTTTTAGCTAAAAATGCTCGTTTTTCGATGCATAGTACATTAAACGTACTCAAAAGCTTCTTCAATAGTTTTCGTATGCGAAAATAAGGCTTGAAAATTGACAAATTTGTACTAAAATATGCCTAAATTGCCAAGATTGTGGTTTATAATTGCGTATATTACCTTTTAATTGCTATAAACAACCATCTTTAGCTGTTTATAGGCGATTTATAGCCTATTTTTCTAATTTTTTTCAAAAATTTTCAGAAGTTGCAAAAATTTTTTTAAATTTTGCATTTTTTACTTGGTTTGGACCCAATTTTAGGGGAGGTGGGGGATTTGAGCTCGGCTTGGGGGGGAGTAGTTGAGCTCGGGTAGGGGGGAGGGGGTCTGGCCTCTCCGTGGGGGGGGTCTCACAGGGGTAAACTGTAGCCTGGTACACCTATGGGGTCGGCGACCCTTCCATTTGGGGGGAGGGGTCCCCCCAACCCCCCTAACACACCTATGGTCTGGGGAGGGGGTAAATCTTGGCCGACCGCCGAAATGTGATGGGGGATAACCCCCCCCAATAATTCGGACCTCAGAAATTTCGAAAAATGGCCAAAAATGCAAAATTTTCTGTAATTTAGCCCATTTTTCATCAAAATAAGGCTGGTTTTTAACGTTTTAGGCGTTTTAGGCGTTTTTGCACCGTTTTAAAGTGATTTTAGGTATAAATTCTAGAAAAACTTTCCAAAAAATGAACTTTTTCGGCCAAATTTAGCTAACTTTTTGGCTCCAAAAATCGTTGGGGGGGGAGGGGTTCGGGGGAGGGTAGCCAAAAGTGGGGGGAGGGATAGTCAAAAAATCTGGGGGGGGTAGCTTTAATGAAATGTCCAAATTCTAAGCCACACCGGCAGCTAGCCAAGCACGTTGTCTCCGTTGCCGAAATTTTGTCAAAAGATGCTCCGCCAACCAAAGTAAGCTGGGTTTACTTTACTGGGGGGGGGGCGGGGGGGGCCCCCCCCCCACTTTTTGGGTTCCCCCCACTCGAGCACCTCCCCCCCTACTCGGCCTCATCCCCACTTTTTTGGGCTTCCCCCCACTCACCCTAAGGTGCCCAAAAATTGCCAAATTTTTAGGTTTTTTGGGTCAAAATTTTCAGAATGTTTCCGGCTTCGCCGGAAATTTTTGATTAAAAATCGCCTTTTTTGGTGCTAAAACTTGACTTTTAAGCACTTTTAAGCATAGTTATAGCAGTGTATGTGAAAAACAGGCTATTTATACAGCATTTTTAGCATTTTTGGCCCATTTTATTTCCCCCCACTTTTCGACCTCCCCCCCACTAGTGGGGGGGCGTCCCCCCACTTATTTTTGCCTAAAATAAACCCAGGTAAGTTTAGTTGGGATTTCTTTAAAATTGAGCTATCGGTCTACATTTTATATCTATAATCCCGATAATGCAAGCGCCCCAAAGCAAAAATATGAAGCTCAACGAGATCTTTCGAGTGAAGATAGTCATAACTGTATAGCTGCTGCCAAACTGGGAAAAACCGCCCTCACCGGAAATCTCAAATTTTTGAATCGGGATTGCGCGGATGGTGTTAGAACGCTAAAAAAACGTAGTTTATGGAAAGTTTCGTCAAATTTCATCTTGATTTACGCCGCCAACCAACAATAAATGCCCAAAAGGAATCATCACCTTAAAGCGCTTTTTGTGCTCTTTCACGTGGTAGATTTAAATCTAAAGGCTTAAACAAAATTTTGATTATTTGCGCATGCGCGAAGCCAGGATGGTAGCTAGTCAATTATGCACTCTCTGACATAAATACTTTGCACAAAGATGCTTTGCCCAATGTTTTGTCATGATTGCTTCATCCATGGTAAAATTACATAGAAAATCCCGGAAGTAGTACTATTACCTTAAGTATTTAATAATTGTCATGAATTAGCTATCGTAAACAAAGAAAGATTTCATGCAAAAATTTAATCAAGTCATTTTATATTATTATTTTTAATTATTATTGAATATCGTTATTATTGAATATCGTTATTATTATTAGGTTAAATTATATTATTTGAAACGTCAATAAATTTATCCTGTTAACGTTTTTTAAAATATAAAAATTTTGAATTCCCTCCAAACTTGCTTCCGTGAACTGTGATTTTGATATTGTACTGTCTCATCATGAATGATTGGTTTTTAACTCCCGAGCACAAAGCACAAAGCACAAAGAACAGGAGACGAATGCACAAAGCACAGAAGACAAAGCACAAAGCGCGAAGCACTTCATCATGAACCGGGCTTAACATGGTAAATTCTTCACAACCGCTTGAAAAACTTACCGAAAGTAAAAACTACCTTGTTTATGACAGCAGCCTTCACGATAGCATTTGGAAGATACCATGCCTCGGATAATTGCCCTCTGTGATACTTCAAATCGAAACCCCTAGTCTAATTTTATGGCTTGTGTAAGCTGAAGAAATGATTGTTTTTGATTTTTGCAAAAATGACAACATTTGGACGCCAAAATCAGAGAGTTGGCTATATCTCACGACAAGGAAAAGTTAGAAAATTGCTTGAAAAAACAATGTAGAGCGTATTAAAGAGATCTTTCGAATGAATATAACTATGTTTGTGCAACTTCTGTCAAACTGTCAAAAAATTGGCATAAACGCAAATGTCAGTTTTGAAACGGGATTGTGCGGAGGGTGTCAAACGCTAAAATAACTGTTTCTGGAAAGTTGCATCAAATTTCAGCTTTATTTGAGCCGTTTGATTTGCACGCTTGATCAGTTGAGGTCCAGTGGATGTCCAAATTTGGCTTTGGACTCAAAAATTGTAAATCGAAAATTATCCAAAACTGTACTAAAATTTTTCTTCTAAAAATGGCAATCTTTTAATGAGAAGTCTATTATTTTAAACGTAAATCTAATCAAAAACAGCTTCTATACACGGAGTGCATTCAGTTAAAATAGGACCGCTTCGCGACATTTCGCCAGAAGCCAATTGTCTGGCGACGATTGCGAAAAGTCAGTGGTTTTCGTAATAATCATAGGTGTAATTGGGGGCATAGTTTCACCAGGGGGGGGGGAGGGGTTGGGGGGGGTACTCCCCCCTAAAATTTTCGACCAACTTTACCCCCTCCCAGATTTTTGGACTATCCCTCCCCCCACTTTTGGTTACCCCCCCCGAACCCCCCCCCCCAGCACTTTTTGGGGTCAAAAAGTTAGCTAAATTTTGCTAAAAAATGGTTATTTTTTGAAAAATTTTTCTCAAATTTTGGCTTAAAATTGGTTTAAAACGGTGTAAAAACGCCTAAAACGATAAAAACAAGCCTTGTTTCGACAAAAAAAGCGTTAAAATACAGAAAATTTTGCGTTTTTAGGCCATTTTTTGAATTTTCTGAGGTCCGAATTTTTTTGGGTACTCCCCATCACATTTCGGGGGTCGACCACCAAATTTCCGAAGTTTACCCCCCTCCCCCAACCAAAATTTCCGGTGAAACTATGATTGGGGGGGAATCCCCCGTAGCCTTTTTTCCAAACCCCCCCCCCCCCAGAAATTTTTGGGGGCCCCCGCCAGTGGCGGATCCAGGGGGGGGGCCCGGGCCCCCCCTTTGCGATTTGGGCCCCCTCCTTTGACATTCCGGTAGAAAATTTTTTCAGCTGTTTATAATGCATATTTCGAGTGAAAATTAAGCCTAATTTTAATAAATTCCCCAAATTTTTAAAAAATTTCGCCTGCGGCGCACTTATACTTCCGTGCTGCTTTATTACGTACTTAGTTCTGTGACAGAACTTCTGCCTCTTAAAGTGTCTTCTATTTTGTTTCCTTTCTGTTTTGTAAGTATATAATTAATTGTACTCAACGCTTTCAGTTTATTTTATGACTATATACCGGCTTATATTTATATATATTTACAAACTTTATTTTGCTTTCATAACGTATATATATAAATGGGCAATGCAAGATTGATAATTGGCAGCTTCTGAAAGTGTTCTAGAATAAATCGTGGAAGTGAAAAATTCTGAAAAGCATCCGATTCCCGTTTTGGTTTTCCACTGATCGAATATATATACAACTCAATGACTCATCTCATCTTAACTAATCTTTTTAAACATTTGAATTGCTGAATTTTCCACGATTTCAAAAAATTCTTCAACTTTTGGGGGGCTCCGCCCCCCAGACCCCCCGTTTCGCACCTTATCTTTGTTGCCCTTGTAGCTTGTCCTCTTTATTGCCACCATACTTTTACTATTTTACTGCAAGTTTTTCACTTCGTAGGTTACTATATACATACATATATATATATATATATATACATGTACATCTCCATTTTATTATGTAGGGGCGCGAAAGCGCCCCTACATAATATGGGTATAAAGGCGTCTGCGCGGCCCCTGGAGACAGTGTTGGCCTGGTGCCAGCTAATTAGAGGCCCGGGAGGGGTAAAAATGTTACCATCGTAAAGTACTCGAGTAGTACTACAAGTACCACCATACTTTTGGTTAAAATTCCGAACTTCGAAATTTTGCACTAGGCGGGAGTTACCGTGCGTTTGTTTTTTTTCTCGGTTAATAACGCTTTTCGGAAGTGCTTATGTCAGCGCAGTGTTGGAACGATATGAGCATTTTGGTCCTATACTACTATTATATGTTGGTAGGCAGGGTCCTCCCATGCAACCTTTTTTGGTCATTTTGGCACACTGCCAATTTTGGCTCTGTGCCAAGGCCCCAAAGTCGGACTTTCGCTATTTTGGCACTTCGGTTGTGATCGACTTTTTTTCACAGGTTAGCAGCTAGATCGGTTTGGTTTGTTTTATTTGAATATTTCGGACTATGCGCGGAATGTAACGAGGGGGATTTTTTAATTTCGCTCTGTAGCTTTCAGGAGATGGGCCCATGCATTTTTTCACCTGTTTTCACGAAAAGTTTCTAAGTCCCACTTTTACTAGAAATGGCCTAAAAGTCACTAAAAATGGCGTTTTTCGGCCTTTGGGGTGGTACCCATATATAGTAAATCGGGGTCGCTGAAAACGATGACAATACTGCCGATACCGCCCGAAGTGACCACTGGTCAGCATGGCTCCCGTGGTTCCTCGCCCAGGGTCAAAGTAGGGAAAACTCACTATAAACAGCATTTTTCGGCGTTTTGGTTCGGGGCATATATAGTAAATCGACTACGCTCGTTTCAATGGGCATATTGCCGAAATCGAGGGAAGTGACCAGTGGTCACTACGGTCTATGGGGCCTATTGACCTGTGGTCAAACCCCTTAAAATGGCGTTTTTCGTCGTTTTGGTTGGGGGCACATATAGTAAATCGACTACGCTCGTTTCATTGGGCATATTGCCGAAATCGAGGGAAGTGACCAGTGGTCACTACGGTCTATGGCCCTATTGACCAGTGGTCAAACCCCTTAAAACGGCGTTTTTCGGCGTTTTGGTTGGGGGCACATATAGTAAATCGACTACGCTCGTTTCAATGGGCATATTGCCGAAATCGAGGGAAGTGACCAGTGGTCACTACGGTCTATGGGGCCTATTGACCAGTGGTCAAACCCCTTAAAACGGCGTTTTCGGCGTTTTGGTTGGGGGCACGTATAGTAAATCGACTACGCTCGTTTCAATGGGCATATTGCCGAAATCGACGGAAGTGACCACTGGTCACTACAGCCTATGGGGCCTATTGACCAGTGGTCAAACGGCCTAAAACTGCGTTTTTCGGCGTTTTGGTCGGGGGCATATATAGTATATCGACTACGCTCGTTTCAATGGGCATACTGCCGAAACTGATGGAAGTGACCACTGGTCACTATGGCCTCGGGGGCCAGATTTTTGGACTATCCCTCCCCCCACTTTTGGTTACCCCCCCCCCAACCCCCCCCAGCACTTTTTGGGGTCAAAAAGTTAGCTAAATTTTGTTAAAAAATGGTTTTTTTTTGAAAAATTTTTTCTCAAATTTTGGTTTAAATTGGTTTAAAACGGTGTAAAAACGCCTAAAACGATAAAAACAGGCCTTGTTTCGACAAAAACTGCGTTAAAATACAGAAAATTTTGCGTTTTTAGGCCATTTTTTGAATTTTCTGAGAGTCCGAATCCCCTACGGGAATCCCCCGTAGCCATTTTTCCAAACCCCTCAGAAATTTTTGGGGGCCCCCGCCCCCCCGCCCCCCCCATAGGTGAACCAGGCCACAGTTTGCCCCCTGTGAGACCCCCCCCCCACGGTGAGGCCATACCCCCCTCCCCCCCTACCCGACCTCAACTAATCCCCCCCCCCCAAGCCGAGCTCAGACCCCCCTCCCCCCCTAAAATTGGGGCAAAACCAGGTAAAAAGTGCAAAATTTTTTGAAATTTGAGTATGTATTATGTATGTACTGTACATCGAAAAAGGAGCATTTTTAGCCAAAAAAACTTGGGTACAGTTTAGGGGGGGGGGTCCCCCTCCCCCAAATTTCGGATTTGGGTGGGGTCCCCCGAGCCGAATTTGGACCTTCTACTCCCCCCCCAACCCAAACAGGTGGTACACTTATGCCCCCCCAACTGGGGGGGGGGTAGTCGCGCCGAAGGCGCGAAAATTGGCCCACAATTGGGCATTTTTAGGGTAAATTTTGCAAGATTTTTCAAAAAAGTCTAATTTTTGACGTGTTTATTATCGCGAGAAATACACGTTTATAACGGTTTTATGGACTTCTAGACTCAATATTGACCTTATTCTGGACTCAGAAACATGTTGGCAATCAAGTTTTCGAGTTTAATAACTGTCTAATGTTAAAATTACTTAATGATTTCATGTTTTTCGGCATTAGCAATGGCTGAAAATGCGATTTTTGGCATAAAAATAGAAAAATTTTTTGGGGGAGGTTTGGGGGGTCTAAAAAGGGCCCCCCAAAATTCCGGGGGAGGGGCCCCCCAACCCAAATCCCCGTTACACCTATGGTAATAATTATGGTCGAAATGTCGTCAAAACTCGACGCCTGCTGTAATCGCGAAATTATCGCGATTGTATATATAGCAAGGTTAACAAAAAATTTTTTTTAACGAAATACGCAATTTTAACAAAAAAGCCTTGGTAGACCCCCCCACCAAAAAAACACATTTTGGCGGCCCCCCCCCCCAGATTTTCAGATTTTTGCTACCTCCCCCGCCAGATTTTTGTCCCAAAAGTGGCCAAAAATTGCATAAAATCGAAAATTTAGGGGGTCCCCCACCCCCAGACTGTTTGCCCAGCCACACCTATGCTCCAAAATTTTTGACCAATTTTACCCCCTCCCACAATTTTTGACACCCCCCTTCCCCAACTTTCGACTACCCTCCTCCCAACACCCCCCAGCGATTTGTTGACCCAAAAAGTTAGCTAAATCTGGCCAATTATGGCCATTTGTTGAAAATGTTTCGAGAATTTGACTTAAAATCACTTTAAAACGGTACAAAAACGCCTGAAACGCTAATAACGGCCTTATTTTGAAGTTTGGATTTTGAAGTTACCGAGAATTTTGCATTTTTTGGCCATTGTTTGAAATTTCAACGGTCCTAATTCGGGGGGGGGGGGTTTCACCCCCTCCCAGACCTACACCTCACCCCCATACTTTCGATGGAACTTTCGGTCTGGGGCATAGGTGTGGCTGGCGAAAAAAGGGGGTGGGGGTTCAGAAAAAAGTAGGGAGGGGGGTTGGGCGGAAAAAGGGGGAGGGGGGGTGGTCTCGAAAAGTCGATTTGAGGGGAGGGGTAAGAAAAATTTTCGAGGGGGGGTCGTCGAAAAGTCGGCTTTTCGTTAAAAAATTGAAAAATTTTCTTACAGCTTACTTTTCTTACTTTACCGCTATTTTTAACGATTTTTAGCTTAATTAAGCGAATTCTAGCAATTTTTCGCTCATTTTTGGAATTTTTTTAAAAAATTTCAAATTTTTAGCTAAAAACTTTCAAAAAATTTTTAAAAAATTTAGGTATGGCTTTGAAAGCTTTTAGGGGGGAGGGGTCTGGAAAAAATCGATTTGGGGGGTTGGAAAAAATTTTTAGGGGGGGCATAGGTGTGGCTGGGCAAAAAATCTGGGGGGGGGGGTTCTGACGGAGGGTGGGGGACCCCCCCCTAAATTTTCGATTTTATGCCATTTTTGTCCATTTGTGGCCAAAAATCTGGGGGGGTAGCAAAAATCTGAAAATCTGGGGGGGTCGCCAAAATTTGTCATTTTGGTGGGGGGGATCCCCCCTAACACACCTATGGTGGGGGGTACATCATAGGCATAGGTGTACCACCTGTTTGGGTTGGGGGGGAGTAGAAGGTCCAAATTTGGCTCGGGGGACCCCACCCAAATCCGAAATTTGGGGGGGGAGGACCCCCAAGTTTTTTTAGCTAAAAATGCTCGTTTTTCGATGCATAGTATATACATTAAACGTACTCAAAAGCTTCTTCAATAGTTTTCGTATGCGAAAATAAGGCTTGAAAATTGACAAATTTGTACTAAAATATGCCTAAATTAGCCAAGATTGTGGTTTATATATAATTGCGTATATTACCTTTTAATTGCTATAAATAACCATCTTTAGCTGTTTATAGGCGATTTATAGCCTATTTTTCTAATTTTTTTCAAAAATTTTCAGAAGTTGCAAAAATTTTTTTAAATTTTGCATTTTTTACTTGGTTTGGACCCAATTTTAGGGGAGGTGGGGGGGTTTGAGCTCGGCTTGGGGGGGAGTAGTTGAGGTCGGGTAGGGGGGAGGGGGGTCTGGCCTCTCCGTGGGGGGGTCTCACAGGGGTAAACTGTAGCCTGGTACACCTATGGGGTCGGCGACCCATCCATTTGGGGGGAGGGGTCCCCCCCACCCCCCCTAACACACCTATGGTCTGGGGAGGGGGTAAATCTTGGCCGACCGCCGAAATGTGATGGGGGATAACCCCCCCAATAATTCGGACCTCAGAAATTTCGAAAAATGGCCAAAAATGCAAAATGTTCTGTAATTTAGCCCATTTTTCATCAAAATAAGGCTGGTTTTTAACGTTTTAGGCGTTTTTGCACCGTTTTAAAGTGATTTTAGGTATAAATTCTAGAAAAAGTTTTCAAAAATGAACTTTTTCGGCCAAATTTAGCTAACTTTTTGGCTCCAAAAATCGTTGGGGGGGGGAGGGGTTCGGGGGAGGGTAGTCAAAAAATCTGGGAGGGTAAAGTTGGTCGAAAATTTTGGGGGGGTACCCATAGTTTCCCTGGAACTTTGGGTCTGGGGGGTAAATCTTGGCCGACTTACGAAATGTGATGGGGGTTCCCCCCAACCCCCCCCCCCAGAATTTGGACCTCAGAAATTTCGAAAAATGGCCAAAAAATGCAAAATTTTCTGTAATTTAGCCCTTTTTTCATCAAAAAGGCTGGTTTTTAACGTTTTAATGTTCCGAGGGGCGGGGGGTTCCTGTGTGAGGACGTGGCAGGGGTGGCTCAGAGTCAGTTCTCTGCATGCCGCAGCAAACTGGGTGGATAGGAGGCGGTTGTGATCTTCAACGGGGAGAATGCAGCATTCCTGGTGGAGGTGCTTAACTGAAGACATCCTGTGGCAGCCGGTGGCTATACGCAAGGCAGCGTTTTGAGCTACCTGGATCCTGTTGAGACTAGACGGAGAGGCTTGAATAGATCAGATAGGAGCCGCGTAGTTGATGACTGACCTTCCAATATATAGCTTTTTAAAATAAAATGTACCATTTGATGGCAGCCCTGACAGTAGTTAGCATTCAATTCCAATCTGATTATAGGTTTGTTTTCATCATTTTCAGTAAAAATTCGAGAAACATTTTTGCAAAAATTTTATTCTGCAAAAATTCATTCATTTTATTTTTCAAAAAATCTTTTAGGTCCCAAAAAATGCTGGGTTTGTTTCCGCGGGGTAACCAAAAGTGGGGGAGGGAAAGTCAAAAATGCTGGGGAAGGATATAGTAGGTAGAAAATTTTCAGAAAATTTTGCTGATTTCGAATATATTGTAGCGTCGAAGTTTCATGAAAATCTATGCTGTGACCGTCTAAATCAATTTTCTTAGGTTTTTTTAAAATTCCCCGATAAATCGATTTTGACAATCAGCAGCCCCGAATATTCCTCTGGGCGACTTTTCAGGAAAATCGGAGACCATAAAGTATATCATAGGGGTCGCGGGCCGCGGCAGCGACCCCTATAATATGTGTGAAAAGTGGCTGGAGACAGTGTAAAATAAGCTGCGCAAAATCCTGCGCAGATCCTGCGCAGATTTCATGCGCAAATTGTAGAGCACATCGAGTTTAGTATGTCTGTGAAGTTTCAGCCCCGTATCACTTACCCTTAAAAAGTTGCGCCCCGGACCGGTTATGGCGGCGATGTTTTTTTCCGGTTTCTCCTATTTGATGGTTGTATTGTACCTTTTGAGCAACTAAGAACCATTTTTGGGAGTTTGGCAGCAAAAGCAAAAATTGGTTTTTTCCCACTCCTTGGTTTTTTCCCATTTTGTATAAATTCGGCTGGCAGCTTGCCAAGCGTCGCAGGAAGGCGAGACCGACATTTTTGGAAAGAGCACATGTTGTTCTCATAGAAACTATTAAAAGTTATTATCTAACTGCTGCTATGGAAAATTTTTTACAGGCCTTCAAAAATAGGCTAATTTTGAATTTTTGGGGGGTCAAAAATGCCAAAATTTTCAAAATGTCACAAAATGCTCAAAAGTGGTCCGATTTAGCTCAAATTTGGTGTGGTAGGTGGGATGGGCCCTACCAACTTGCATGCAAAATTTGGGCCCGCTAGCTCATCCCCATCGCCCAACCGGGGGGGGGGGGGTTGGTTTTTTCCTCACCACTTGCGGGTTGGTTTTTTCCCCACCACTTGCGGGTTGGTTTTTTCCCCCGACCTCTATATATCCTTGTTTATGTATTTTTAGCTAACGTGTCTGATGGGCAGATTTGGCAAAGTTGCTGTATGTAAAAAGTTTGTTGAAAATTCAACGATAGACTACGATTCAGTTGATACCGCTCAGTTGCGAATTGTTTCAGCTATTTCCGAAGATGTAACCCTTGAATCCCATAACACAGAATGTTTCAAGGTTTGTTCATCCGTTATGAAGATCGTTCTTTGAAATAGCCACTCTCAAGCAAATTGCAAGTGTTAACATCTGTCTCGAATTTGCTAAATAGAACAGGACTTAGGGTGTTGATTCCTTTGGACAGGGATTTCTTGGATAGTTGCGAACACACTTCTACAGCAGATCTGGAATAATTCTTTTCCGAGTAAGGGTGAAAGAAAATTCATCGACCGCTAGCTTCGGAGTACTAAAACATTTTTCATCTCATTACAAATCTTCATTTTAAGTCTTAAACTTAACCGTGTGAACTTAAGGAAATTGAGTTTACACCTCGTAACGCCGTTTTTGATCATAAGTATATAATTCCATGCATGTCGATTAGCCGCTGCCCTCTGTGTCCAAATATCGAGAGTCGAGACATTTGACATTATGCATGCGATTTTGTGAAAATATACACGTGGTTTATGTACAGTTGTACAGTGTATTCGCAGTTTTCACTAAAAGATTTTTAACATTACAGACTTCATTCACATTTGACGTATATACTAAATTCGCTTGCTTCTGTCAGCCACTACTGACTGACTTGGTCATTGATTAATTGTGGCAAAAATTTATATACAGTCTGAACGACATGTCAAATGAATGTGTATAATTGTTTTTACAAGTGGGTCCTGCTGGAAATTAAAGATATAGTCGGGGCGGGGAAAAAAACCGCCTGGGGAAATAAGGCTCCTACTTTTTCTGTATAAGCGCTAGAAATCTCTGGCATGGTGCAAATTATAGTTTGGCATGCCGGCTATCCAGTGGGGCTTCTAGCGTTTCTGAATCATTCGTATTGCCGGAGAAAAAAAACTCCATCACTGGTTTTTTTTTACCCGCCAAGGCGGGGAAAAAAACCACGTGCGGGGAAAAAAATCACAGTACTAAAAATGACCCACGTTAGTCAGCTGAGCAATATTTAAAGGCTGTTTCTACATTTTCGGCCATTCTGAACAGCATGGTGCAGTTTGTTTTCAGTAAAAAGCTGTTTATCTGGCATAGTCAGGTACATTTTCTGTCAAGGCTGTCTGTACCCAAGAAATAACCTGCGATAGCCGTATAAACGGCACCAGACAGTTACAAATATACCAAAACACTTGCAAATGTCATTGTTTATCATTATTTCAGTTATTTTTGGCATTAAATTGCAATTTCAGTAAGTTTTTCAAATTTTGGAAAAATTTGCCTTGAAAACATATGAAACCTGGCACGATGATGCAGCAAATTTTAATTCTCGATTTATGAGTTATCTGAGGCTCCAGATGCGTATTTTTTGAACCAGAATCACAAAACAAAACGTGCTCTATCGTTTAAGACCATCAGAATTGCTCAGAACTGGATAATGGATAATTTTTAAAAATTGGGTAGTGGTTTTTTTTTCACCGCTCAGGGTCAAATTTGGCGGGGAAAAAAATTACATATCAGTACTCAGCCTGGATAAAAGGCAGGAGGCTGCCGTCTATACCAAACGATAGAGGGGGTCCATATGTGCCTCTATGCAAAAGACTAGCTAAGTTTTCTTTACAGGTTTCTAGAAACAAGCTTAGCAAAACTTCGAAATTTTTAGCTTTTGAAGGTGGCTTGAAGGGGTCAACTTTGGAACACTATCAGAGTCGACTGCTTTGGTCCATACCAATGCTTTGGGTATGCATTTGTAGTGTAAAGATAGCGCTTTAATTTGCGCTATGCTAGGGCTCTCCATCCGCTATCTTGAGTTCCCTATGGGGGTGGTTTTTTTACCCCTCCTTGACACTGGTTTTTTCCCCGCCCCGACTATAATTGTTCTTATTGTCACTAATTATATATATTTAACTAATGTACATGCATTATTTGTTTTAGTGTATGCCGCAACCAGTTTGTAGTATTAAAAATGGAAGTTCAATGTATTTATTGATGAATACAACATTTCCCACACGGCTGTCCGTAATTAGTCATACTGGCAGCCAACTTTGCAAGTAATTGTTTATGGTGTGCACCTGCGTAATTCTCTATCGACTGCTGGCAGCCCCATTTCTCTAGATGCTCTCAGTAAAAATAGCAGGCAAAAATCAGAAACTTTAACCGTTATATAGGCCCAAGGAAGTTCAGGCGTGAAGGGTTACGTGTATATATATATATATATATATAATTATATATCTACATATATATAATATATATACAGGGACGTATCCAGGATTTTGAAAAGGGGGGGTTTTAACTAAAATTTACTGAAAAGGAGGGGGTTTTGACAAAAATTTGCACTTTTTGCAATGGAATATTGATAAAAGTTAACCCAAAAGGAGGGGGTTTCAACCCCCAAAACCCTCCCCTTGGATACGCCCATGTATATATATATATATATATATACAAGAATAAAAATGCTCCGGTGGAGCATGAAAAATGCAATATGGGTGACATTAGGTTGTAAATGGACAGAGGACTAGGTTTTAAAACGTTAATATGGGAGGGGCAGATTGTAAATGCCAGGAGGACTAGGCTAAAAGCGCACTAATATGGACCAGCTTCGCTGAACAACCCATATTCGCG